>VWYK01113064.1:66601-83626 GCA_013399775.1 Semnornis frantzii | reverse complement strand
GGGGTTGGGGTGGTGTGGGATGGGTGAGCAGCACCTGCCTGGGTGTGCCCCAGATGCAAGGGGCATGGTGCTGTGGGGTGCAGTGTTGGCTCAGGTGTGCTGATGCACTGTAGAATCATAGCATGGTTTGTAAGGGACCTGAAAGGTCATCTGGTTGCCACCCCCTGTCATGGGCAGGGGCAGCTTCCACTGGATCAGGCTGCTCAAGGCCCTGCCCAGACTTGCTGCATGCTCCCAGATATGAGATGGCTCTGCTGAAATGAGGAGAGGCTGAGAAGGCATTTGTCATCCAAAAAAAGAAGAGGGAAAAAGGCAGGAAAAGGCTGCAGAATTCACCTCCCAACTTAGAGAATCCCAGGTGGGAAGGGGTCTCAGTTATCATCTGGTCTAAAACCCTTCTCAAGGAGGAAGGCAGTCGAACATCTTGTGAAAGCTGAAGCTCTCAGCTCTCTGGTGCAGGGCTGCCTGAATAAAAGGCAAAGGCTGGAGGATGTGTTGCCTGTGTGTGGAGCTGGTTGTGTGTGCTTAGACTGGAGATTAGGATGAAAATCTTTCCAGTGAGGGAGGGGAGACACTGGCACAGGTTGTCCAGGGAGGCTGTGGATGTCCCCTCCTTGGAGGTGTTCAAGGCCAGGCTGGAGGAAGCCTTGAGCAGCCTGGGCTGGTGAGAGGTGTCCCTGCCCATGGCAGGGGGTTGGAACTGGATGAGCTTTAACGTCCCTTCCAACCCAAACCATTCTGTGGCTTTATGATCTTCCAAAGCACCAGCTTAGGTCCATAGCTGAACAGCACTGACCTGCCCCTTCAGAGGCAGTATGAATTGATTGCCCCCCAATAATTAGCAGCAAATACCAGAAACCCCAATTAACTGTGGTCTGTAGCTGATGGTCCATATGGAAAGGGGGAAAAAAGCCCCAAAAGCAAAAGAGAGAACCTGAGCAGCCCTCAGTTAGATTTGTCCACTTGCTACCCAGCAGTATCTTGGAGCAAATCTTATTCCCAGCATCTCCCAGACTGTCTCCAGTCTCAGCTAACCTCTGCTCCTCCTCCCTTCCCCCTCACTGTCTGAATAATATTTGCTGGTACATCAGAGTGAGTTGGAGTTTGGATCTTCCAGGTCCCTTGGCAGATTCTGATGTGTCTGTGTTGATATTGATGTTATTCAAACAATGATCAGCTCTTCCCCTGTCAGTTTGCATCCTGGTTTGTGCAGCACAATCTCAGCACATGAGCATCAGCCTCTGGTTTTTATTGCTTCCCCTCCCCCATTTCTGGTTTGTTTTTTTCAAGTGGCATTGAAATTAAACAATGGATTTTTTGTTTTTCTTCACTCTTCTATTTCCTAATGCAACAAATTTTCTGGATTTGGGAAACAGAATCAATATGAAGTGGGATTGTCCTTTATGAGATCCTCTTAATATCCCAGGAGGCCAGGCTTTGTACAGCAGGATTAGGGAAAGGGAAAATTACTCAGGGCAGGATTCTTCAGAGGGCTGTTTGTGTGCACATCGTGGACAAATATTGAAATGTGAAAAACATAATCCAGGGAGTCCAGGGGCTTGGTAGCTTTAATTGAAACCATTTCTAACCTTCACTCTCTTAAGTGACACTTGGTTTAAATTCCCTGGGTTCCTCTGGTGGGTTCCACTGAACACTGAATTCATAAAATAGACAAAAACTCTGTGTTCTTTGGGGAAAAAATCACATTGGTAGGGGAGTGCCATTGAGGGGGAGGAGAGTGAAGGGAGAACTCAGAAAGCTGAAGCTTGCTAAAAAGCTGTGTGGGCCCTATCTGGTCATTGGCACTGTGCATGGAGATAGGATCCCTGCCCTAGGACAGAAGCACTTGGGGCTGTCAGCTGATGAAGAACTCAGCAAGAGTCAGCAATGGTCCTTGCCAGCCCAGAAGGCAACCATGGGCTGGGCTGCATCCAAGGCAGTGAGAGCAGCAGGACAGGGAGGGGATTCTGCCCCTCTGCTCTGGACAGACCCCACCTGGAGCCCTGCATCCCCCAGCATCAGAGACACAGAACTATTGGAGCAGATCCAGAGGAGGCCAGGAAGATGATCAGAGGGATGGAGCACCTCTGTTACAAGGACAGGCTGAGAGAGTTGGGGCTGCTCAGCCTGGAGAAGGGAAGGCTCCAGGGAGACCTCAGAGCAGCCTGCCAGTGCCTGAAGGGAGCTGCAGGAATGCTGGGGAGGGACTGCTGGCAAGGGCTGGGAGTGCCAGGATGAGGAGGAATGGCTGTGACTTGGAAGAGGGGAAATTGAGACTGGAGATGAGGAAGAAATTCTTGACAGTGAGGGTGGTGAGACACTGGCACAGGTTGCCCAGGGGGGCTGTGGAGCACAGAAGCACCAAATGTGATCAAAGATCAAAGATCACATTGAGTGCTTCTGGGCTTCACAGCCTGCCTGAAGGTGTTCAGCACCAGGCTGGAGGAGTCCTTGAGTGACCTGTTCTGGTGGGAGGTGTCCCTGCCCATGGTTGGTTCCTTCCAACCAAAGCCATTCTGTGATCTCCAGAAGCAGGTGAAATCTGCTGAGGAACCTTTTCTCTGGACAGACTTCAGCCAGGCTGTGCCAGGCTGCTGCCAGCCCTCCCTCTCTGGGGCAATGTTTGCTCCCAGTCATGCCTGACACTGCCCAGCTCTCCTCACTGAGTTTGTTAGAAACAAAAACTTAATTGAATTAGGGCAGTTAGCCATGCAGGAGCAATTAGAAGTGGCAGAAATACTATTTCTGAGGAGGCAGTGTTGCTGCTTCTCCAGGAGGGCAGGAGCTGGCCCTGCCCAGCTGCTCACCGCAGGCGTTCTGCACCCTGCAGTTTGCTGCTCTGCTTCCTCGTCCTCTCCCTTTGCATTCAGCTGCCCTCCTGTTTGTCGAGCCCGATGGTTGTTTCTCCTCTTTCCCCTGGCAAACTGCTTCATCAAGTGAATTGCTGTTGCTTTTATGCTGTAATTTTCATGATGTCAGTGCTGGCTTCACCTCCCTGTCAGTTTGTGTCACTCTGCTGGCGGCAGCAGCCTCGCAGCCTCTCCCCAGCACTCTGTGTCACTCCCTCGCAGATATTGATCCAGCAGCAGCCCTCCCCCAGCCTGCTGTGCCCCAGCCTAGTCCTCAGCATTAAGCATTTGCAGTGATTTCTCTGGAATTAATTCCCATGTGCAGTGAGTGCTGTTTGTGTGACACCCTGTGTCAGGAGGAGTTCTCACACAAACATGGAGGTGTTTGGGTTGGAAAAGGCCTCTAAGAGTGAGTCCAACCATCAACTTAACACCACCATGGCCACCCAGCCAGGTCCTCAAGTGCTGTGGCCACAGGTTTCTCGAACATCTCCAGGGATGGGGACTCCAGCCCCTCCCTCCCTGGGCAGCCTGTGCCAATCCCTGAGCACTCCTGCAGCAAAGACATCGTTCCTAGCACCCAACCTAACCTGGCCTGCACAGTTTCAGGCCATGTCCTCTCATTCTGTCACCAGCAGTAGGAAGAAGAGACCAACCCCCACTTGACTCTGATGGCCTCTTCTCATCTCCCTTCAAAACACTCCACCAGAAGCCTTCCACCAGGACAGTGCATCTCCCTGTCACCTCCTTGGATGCAGCAGCAGTCTGCAGTCCAGAGGGATGCAAGAGGAGATGAGGATGTTTGGGCCTGATGGAAGCAGTGAGGAATCAGAGATGAGGAGTTGGACTGAGAAGAGCAGAAAGCCACCAGGGCTGAAGGACCTCTCCTGTGGGGACAGGCTGTGACAGCTGGGCTTGTTCAGCCTGGAGAAGAGGAGGCACCAGGAAGACCTTAGAGCAGCATTCCAGTACCTTAAGGGGAGCTGGGGAGGGACTTTTAACAAGGGCTGGGAGTGATGGGACAAGGTGGAATGGATTGAAGCTTGAGGAGATGCAGACTGGAGATTAGGGAGAAGTTCTCTCCAGTGAGGGAGAGGAGACACTGGCACAGGCTGCCTAGGGAGGTTGTGGATGCCCCTGGAGGTGTTCAAGGCAAGGCTGGATGAGGCTTTGAGCAACCTGGGCTGGTGAGAGGTGTCCCTGCCCATGGCAGGGGGTTGGAACTGGCTGATCTTCAAGGATCCTTTCCAACCTAAACCATTCTATGAATCATCTATGAAGATGATGACGATCAAGTATCTAAGATTAAAGCTCCAGTTCTGTCTCTGTAGCATGTGGTTGAATTTTACTCAATTTGTAGTCTTGGCATTTTCCTTTTTTATCTGTTCATATATTTACAAAGCTCTAGGAAAAAGAAAAAAAAGAGAGAGAAAGAGGAAATGGAAGTTGTGTAGATTCAGTGTGCATAAGGAAAATGTGACCTGACATATTCCCTTGGAGTATTTTCAGAAGGAGGAGGCAGAGAGACATCAGATAAAGGCATCAATAGGAGGCAGCTGTCTGCTGCAGCATGTTTTAAACATGGAATTAGAAGATAATAGTATGCAGAGTTTCTATCTCAAATTATGGAATCATTGGCAGAGATGAGAAGGTGACACAACTCCAAGTCCTCCTACATCCCTGGAGAGCAGATGAAGTATTCTGAAATGGAATCCGAAGCAATTGTGTGATGGGATGCAGCTTCACAGAGCCACAGCCCCACCCAGGCTGGCACAGCCCCTCAGGAGCACCAAGCCCAACCTAGAACCCTGCAACATTCCCCTTAAACCACAGCCCCAAGCACCACATCCCAACCACCTTAAACACAGCCAGGCTGGGGGACTCCAGCACCTCCCTGGGCAGCTCATGCCAGTTCCTGACCACTGTCTCCTCATGTCCAGTCTAAACCTCCCCAGCCTCCGCTTGAGGCCATTCCCCCTTGCTCTGTCTGCAGTTCCCTGTGAGCAGAGCCCAGCAGCAGCCTCTCCACAATGTCCCTGCAGGTAGCTGTAGACAGAGACTCATCTGGGTCAAACAAGGGAAATCCAGAGGGAGGGAAATGAATGGGGGTTAACAGTTGGGGGTTGGTTTTAGTGCTGGGGTCAGCCACAGAATGGTTCAGGCTGGCAGGGACCTTAAGGGGAGCTCTTGAGATCCCTTCCAACCCCTGACACTGTGACTGTGGCCAGGCTGAGGGGCAGAAGGCTGACCCAAACGATGTTGCTGGCTGTCGGTGAGCACTCTGCTCCACTCTGCTCCCCTTGTCTCTTTCCTCCTTGGCAAAATGGTCTCTGAGAATTCTGTAGCTGAGTGGGAGAGACAAAGCTGCCAGTCTGGGAGTATTCCCCCCAGGACAGGAGTTCTGCTCCCTGGAGCTGTGTTGCTGCTGGGGAACAATACAAGGTGGGTTTTGTCCCTGAGGTATGAGGAGGCTGTGAGCTGTTACTCAGCTGGCTGAGCTGCACAGTGGTGCTTGTTCAGGAGGTGTTTGAGGGGCACAGGAGTTCTTGGGTTCTAGAATAAAATTATCTGCTAATGAGGCTTCACTAATGTCCTCTGGAGGCCTCTGATGTTCACCAGCTGCAGAGATTGCCCTGGACAAGCAGGCAAGAGCATCTCTGAGCAGTGAAGGAGCTGAGCTCTGCTTTAGGTTATCTCTTCTGTTGATAGTTGCGTTCCCTGTGACTCAAAACTGGACAGCAGAACAATATTTATAGCAGCAAATAAGTGTCAGCACCAACAGAGCAATGCCTCCAGGTGGTGGCTGACTCAGTCCCTGTGGACTGCCTGGTACAGGAGATGTGTTGCTCAGAGCCACGTGCTGGCCCTGCCACTGCCTCTCCTCTACCTTGTGCGTGGGCAGAAGGATTTGCTCCAGCCTGAGGATGCTTAATTGTCATATTCTGGGAGCTCTTTAAGCCAGAGTTCTTTCAGTAATTGTGCAAAAAATAATAGACTTGTCTCTCCTGGGATCCTCTCAGCAGACAACAGCATGGAGATGAGTGTCAGTGTAGATTATATATTTAATATATCACATACTGTTGACTTTTTAAGTAATAAGGCAATAATGACAGCAAGAACATCTGGAAGCATGCTGTGAAACTGTTAGTCTTTAAATATTGACGATCTGGGCTTGTAAGCCTCACAGCTAACACACACAGATGGAGCTGGGAGCTGTCACTGGACCACTTGGCTTAGGCAGTGTGGCAAAATCAGAAGTGATGAGAGGAGACAACCAAGATCAGATTTGGTGTGGCCCTGGGCAGCCTGATCTAGTGGGAAGTGTCCTGCTGACTGCAGGAGGGGTGGAGATGACCTCTGAGGGTCCCTTCCGACCCGATGCCATCCGTGAATCTGGGAAAGCTGAAGCCATCCCAGCTGGATCTGCCTGTTCCCAGCAGTGAGGAAACATCTCCCCCTTTGTCCTGGTAATGTTCTTTCCTGGAGCAGCTTGTGAGGAGCAGCTGAGGGAGCTGAGGTTGTTCAGTCTTCGAAGAGAAGGCTGAGGGGAGACCTCCTTGTCCACCACAAGGCCCTGCAAGGAGGCTGGAGCCCAGGTTGGGATTGGTCTCTTCCACATGCAACGAGACACAGAACAAGAGAAAATGGCCTCAAGTTGGGCCAAAAGTTGGATATTGGGAAAAAATTCTTCCCAGAAAGGGTTGTCCAGCCCTGGAACAGGCTGCCCAGGGAGGTGAAGGAGTCACCATCTCTGGAAGCATTTAAAAGAGCCATGAAGGTGGTGCTGAGGGACATGGTCTAGTGGTGGTAGCTTAGCAGCAGGGTTGGATCATGAGCTCTAGGTGAGTGGTTGGGCTTGATGACCTCAGAGGCTTCTTCCAACCTCAGCAGTTCTGTGATAGGTTCTGTGAGTCTAAGTGGCGCCACTGAGGAAGATCTCACTGAGGTGTGTGCTGCTGAAACTGGGCAGGCTGCAACAGTTTGCTCTGTGCAGGAGGTGATCTCCAGGGTGTTCCCTGCACACCACCCTGGTTTAGGTTCATAGAGTCACGGAGTGGTTTGGGCTGGAAGGGACCCTCGAAGGTCATCTTGTCCAAGCCCCCTGCAGAGAGCAAGGACACCTCCAACTAGGTCAGGCTGCCCAGGGCCACACCAAGTCTAATCTTTGATGTCTCCAGGGGCAGAGCCTGTTCGGTTCAAGGTTGCAGCTCCTCCAGACGTGGGAGGGGAAGACAAAGGAAAGAGGAAACATTTTTTTCCCCAAGCCTAAGATATATTGCTCTAATATTTCTTTCTGCTTTTGCTTCTATTCCCTCTTGGCAGTTCCATCTCTGTATGGCTGTGGGCTGTCTGTCAGTGTCTCTCTCGCACACACACAGAATATTTGTTAACTACAACTATTTGAGGCAAAACAGTGAGGTTCTGTGCTGAAGAAGATACTTTATTTTTTTTCAGATAACTGCCTGAGGCAGCAGACATTTTAGAACCAAAATCTGGAAAGCAGAGTCATTATTTCTGTTGTTTTAGTGCCTGCTTTTCTTCTCTTTCTTATTGACAAATGTTCCTTAACCCATATTGCTGTGGGTGGTTTTTTCACATTTGCACTGCACAGAACTGTTAAAAAAAGTCCAAAAGACTTTATTTAACATCCCTTGCAGTGTTTCCTACCTCTCCATCTCCTTTTTCTGTCTCTCTCTCTCTTTTTTGGTTTTTTTTTTGTTTGAATTCTGAGCTGTGGATATAGACTCTGAAGCCTGTAACTTTCCACATGTGGTGTGAATGGAAAGATGGGACTGGAACAGCTCTCTTATGAAGAAAGAGTGAGGGGCTTGGGGCTTTCTAGTTCAGAGGAGAGCAGACTGGGGGGAGTCTGATCAAGAGGATGGGGCCAGGCTTTTCTCAGCGGTACCCAGCGACAGCATGAGGTAGCAGGCACTAACTTGAACACAGGGGTTCCATCTGAGCATCCTTTGATGGTAAGCCAACACCTGGCTGGCTGCAGTGCAGCTTCTCCTTAGACTGATGCTGTGCCATGAAGGCACCAATGGTAACATTGGTCAGTGGTGCCCTGCATAAGGCTGCTGAGTGCCAGCTGCCAAGCACGGGCACTTGTATGGGCCAGAAGAGATGAGCAGCCCTGTCTGGACTTCAGGAGGCCACTGACCAGGACTCTGCCCTGTCTGTCTTTGCTCCAGGCTCTCTTTGTTCCCTGCAAGGTCACTCTGATGGGGCATGAACGTGATGGAGCACAGCCCTCAAAACCCATTTCAGGTGCAGGAAGGTCTCCTTCATTCCTGGTAATGGGATGAGTTTAGTGCAGTCATGTCCCAGGGCTCAGGTCAGGACCTCGTTGGAGGCTGTTACAGCAAAGCTCTAAGCTCCTGCTGCTGAGAGGTTACATTTAGCTTATGGAAAACAGGTAGCAAGGAAATCAAGTGCCACAAAAACAGGGAGGAAAGATAGAGGGGAGGAGCAGACGGAGCTGCCTTCGCACAAGTCATTTGTCCCAGTGACCCCTGGGGGTCTCAGGTGTCTGTAAGAACTTCATAGTTATTCATTGGCATAATGGGAAAGAGAGAAATAAATGGAAAAGATTGGATGTGGGATTTGGGGGAGTGTAAAATATTTTCTTCCAGCAGCAGACTAAGAGGAGAAATCATAACCTGAGCCTCCCCTTCTCGGCAGCTCAAAGCCTTGATCCCTTTGTGAGCCTCACAAATCAACAAGGCAGTTCCTGTGAGTTCATGGTGAGGTTCCTGTGTGCACTCTGATGGGCACAGTGATGGAGAACACTCTTGGGACCAGCCCTTCTCAGCTGAAGAGTCCCCGAGGAAGGGAAGGTTTCCAGGCAGAGAGAACACTTCTCATTAGCTCTCCTGCAAAGGCACAGAGGAGTTTTTTGGTTAGACAGCCCTCTTAAGGCTTCTTGCACGAGTTGCAGGAGTGCCAGCCCTTAGATCCCTCCTGCTGTGGCCCTCAGTGTGAGAGCAGCAGTGTGGGCTGGCTTCTTGGCACTGCTTCAGGACCTCAAGAGCTGACAGTCCCGAGCCCTTCTGTCCCTCTGCATTGTGCCTCTCCCTCCTTTTGGGAATGCCTTGGCTGACACTGGGATGTGGGGGTTCAGCAGCTGTTGTGAAGGATGTGGAGTCCCCGAGGCCTGCAGCTGCCACAGCTCTGATGAGGAGCAGAGGTCTCTCCTGATGACTGGCTTGGAGGAATGAGGGAGGCAAGTCTGAGTTCTTCTGGGGTGCAGAGAGAGAGGTGCTTGTTTGACCCAACCTGCTGCATATGAGAAGTGTCTTGGGGAACAGATTGGCTGGTGGAGAGGCCTCTTGTGAAGGTCTGTGCTCTTCTTTTGCAAGAAACAACTTCCCAGCTTATTTTAATGAAAATTGTTTCATTTTTGCATTTCATTTTTTGTGGCTGGAATCAGTAGATACTTGATAAGCTTGAACAATAGAATGGGTTGGATTGGAAGGGACCTTGGAGATCACCTAGCTCCAGCCCTCCTGGCACTGGCAGGGACACTCCAATGTTGCTGCACAACTCATTGGTCCCAGTGACCTCTGGGGGTCTTGGTGTCTGTAAGACATTCTCCAATGCCAGGGGGATTGAAAGGAGATGATCTTCAAGGCCCCTTCCAACCCAGACTGTTCTCTGGATCCATGAATCAGACCCAGCTGCTTCCTCAGTAACTCCTTAAACCCGATTCTATTCCGCTGCAGATGCTTCGTGGCTCAAGGAGATTTGAAGAGCTGAATATAACTGAGTGAGGCTCAGAAAGCCCCCTCACAGCCTCACCAAAACAAGGAAGTGTGATCTGATACCAGAAATACCTCTAAGTCAATCAGCCAGTCTCTGGCGGTTCTCCGTCGCTGCATTTTGATTAACCTGCCTGTGGACTGCCCAGCTAAATGCAGCCTGACAGATGAACTGCACTGCAAAATTAAGGATATCAACTTGTTTACCAGGCTTGGCTGGGATCTCTGCAGTCATTCCAAATGAGATTTAGCCCGGGTGAAACAGTAAAGATCTCCCTCTCATTTCGCACCCCGTGGCAGCGTGGGAGCTCTGGCAGCCGAGCTTTGCGCGCTGCCTGCCTCCGAACTGCCCTTAAATTCTACCCCTCCCTGCTGTCGGTAGCCGTAACTACCGAAGGGGCTGCGCAGACACCGTCCCGGCGGCTCCGGGCGGGCAGCGCCGCGCTAGAGGGGGCTCTGGGAACGCGCAGCTCCCGCTGCCCGCCGCAGCCCTGCGCTCCTCGCCCGGCCGGCTGCGGGCGGGGCTGCCCCTGCCGCTCAGCTGAGACTCTGATCGCCGCTTCTCTCTTCACACGGCCGCTGACAGCGCAGATAGCGCTGCCTGCCAACTGCTCCCTGCCTTTTCCTCTGCTACGTTACCCCCGGCCCTTGCGGTGTGGTCCAGACCCTGCACAGAACAGGCTGCCCAGGGCAGGTGGTGGAGTCCTAGGATCACAGGATCACAGATCATAGGATCACAGGATGTCAGGGCCTGGAAGGGACCCAAAGAGCTCATCCAGTCCAACCCCTGCCAGAGCAGGACCAGACAATGCAGCTCAGGGCACACAGAACACATCCAGACAGGCCTGCAAAGGCTCCACAGAAGGAGACTCCACAGCCTCTCTGGGCAGCCTGTGCCAGGGCTCTGGGACCCTTCCAGCAAAGAAGTTGCCCCTTGTGTTGAGCTGGAACCTCCTGTGCTGCAGCTTCCATCCATTGCTCCTTGTCCTATCCCAGGCAGCAGTGAGCAGAGCCTGTCCCCCCGCTCCTGACCCCCAACCCTCAGTTATAAACATTTATTAGATCCCCTCTCCTCCTCTCCAGACTAAGCAGCCCCAGGTCCCTCAGCCTCTCCTCCCCAGGCAGTGCTCAGTTCCCTCAGCATCCTCACAGCCCTCCCTTGGACTCTCCCCAGCAGGTCCCTGTCCCTCTGAAACTGGGGAGCCCAGACCTGAAGGCAGTGCTCAAGATGAGGTCTCAGCAGGGCAGAGTCGAGGCAGAGGAGAACCTCCCTTGGACACACTCTTCTTCCCCATCTCTAGAAGTGTTCAGGAAGTGTGGATGTGGCACTTGGAAGTGGCTTAGTGGTGTGGTGGTGCTGAGTTGGCAGTTGGTCTTGATGATCTTAGAGGTCTTTTCCCACCAAAACAGTTCTGTGATTCTGCCCACTGTGGGGTGAACCAAGCTGCTCATGGGAGGTTTAAGAGGTTAGTTCTGCCGTGAGAAGTTAGCTGCAGTAACCCTTAAGATTAATGAAAATATTTCTTGGCAGCTTTTCATCATGTGGTGTCCTAAAACACATCCCAGATCTGAAAACTTCAGTAGATGCAATTTGTTTGGTGCATCCTAGGATCTGAAAGCAGAAACAAGCTCTGCTTGCAAGGGTTCCTAGAGCAGAACGATGTGGAAGTCAAGCGTGAGCAGAAATGCTGTGGCTGATGGAGCAGGTTCTCAGGTGGGGTTTCTGCAGGGTGCTGTGGGCAAACTGAGACACTTCACTGTGCCATTGCTCTGCCTTCTGCCCCCCAAGTCATAGAATCACAGAACCATAGAACCAGCCAGGTTGGAAGAGACCTCCAAGCTCACCCAGCCCAACCTGTCCCCCAGCCGCAGCCAACCAACCAGACCATGGCACTGAATGCCCCATCCAGGCTTTGCTTGAACCCCTCCAGGGATGGGCACTCCACCCCCTCCCTGGGCAGCCCATTCCAGTGCCAATCCCTCTCTCTGTCAAGAACTTCCTCCTAACATCCAGCCTAGACCTGCCCTGGCACAGCTTGAGGCTGTGTCCCCCTCTTCTGTTGCTCGTTGCCTGGGAGCAGAGCCCAGCCCCAGCTGGCTACAACCTCCCTGCAGCTCACCTGCCTGCACGAGCAGGACTGGGGAAAATTAATTCCCTTTGGCTTCATTCTGGGGTGGGAGGGAGCTGGTTCGTGGCTGGTGTGTGACCTGGGAGCTGGTCATGAGGTGTTGGTTCCATGCTGTGGGGTGTTCTAATCCAGGTGGAGGAGTTGCTTTAAGTGCAGACAGGGCTGCTTCCCACGTGCTCTGAGGAGCAGTCACTCTGACAGCACATCACAAGGCAGCAGATCAAGAAGGTCCAGCTCCTCCTCAGGTTGTTTTTCAACCCACTTTGTGCTGTGTGAGTCACGATGCCCACGAGGAGTGGGAGAGCTGGTGGCATTCCATGGTGAGCTGTGCTAAGCCTCCAGCACACTCAGCTCAACAGAAGGAAGTGTTTCAGGCATGCCAAAGGGGCAGCTCAACCAGGAACGAGGACTTCTGGGTTTCTGGCAAAGCCTGTGGGCCAAATGGCAAACTGAAGGAGAAAGGAGAGGTGTGGGATGGTTTGGGAGCCTGAAGCTGCACTTGTGTGGCTCAGCTGGGCAGTGCTCACAGCCCTTCACATCGTGGGTACCAAACCTGACTTTATTTGGTGCAGGAAAAGCAAGTTTTAATTGCTAGCTTGTAATGGAGTGTGTGTGGTGTGTAAAGATGGCAAGAGCCACAAGTTCCCCAGGTCAGAGCAGCCTGCTGAGCTGCTTGTCTCCATCAGATGGGAGGATGAGCTGGGCTTTTTCCAACTGGATAGCTGCTGTAATAGAAATATGATGCTGGCAGCCAAGCTGACTCCAAACCTAATGCATTTTCAACTTTTTTTTTTTAAAGCTGATTTCAGGAGTTGTGGCTCCTGCAGTTTGCAGCCAGGTCTGGGGAAGCGATGCGTTATGAGAACATCTCATCTGCTGCCACAGCACACCTGCAGACATCACTTCTGCCAACAGATTCCAGGTAAAAGTGGTTTTATTTCAAAAGATGGCTCTGGAAATAGCAATTTTCTGCTTTAGGCTATGAATGAAAAACACTGGGAATTTCAGACACTTCTGCTGGACCTGCTGGCAAATGGGGGTGGTGGATCACAGAGCAGAAGTGATCATCATCTCCAGGAATAAAATAAGTCACAGAATAGCATAATGGAATGCCCTGGGCTGGAAGAGATCTCCAGAGGTCATCTAGTCCAACCTCACTGCAGGCAGCAGGGACACCTCCAACCAGAGTGGGTTGCTCAGGACCCTTACAAGGCTGACCTCGACTGTCTCCAGGGATGGGGTCTCAGCACCTCCATAGGCAGCGTGGGCCAGTGCTGCACCACCCTCCTAGTCAGGAACTTCTCCCTCAGGTCCAATCTAAACCTGTCCTGGTCTAGTTTCAAACCATTGTCCCTCACCCTATTGCTACAAGCCCTTGGAAACACTTCTCCCCCCCCCTAGCTTTTTTTTCAGCACCTTCAGGTCCTGGGGACAATAAAGGTCTCTGCTGCTTGGGAGTGAAGTCAGAGCATTGTAAATTCAACCCAAATGGGAGTTTCATGCTGGCACTGGAATGCCACAGCTACCCATGGGCTGTGGATTGACAGGAAAGGAGCATTCACAGCTCCAGCAGTGGCTTTTGGGAGGACTTGCTCTGACTTGGTCTTCCAAGAGACTTTAGTGTTTATTACATTCCAGTTTCATTTGTATGCAGCCTGGTGGACTTTGAGCAGATTGGTTGTGAAATTTCCATCAATTGCTCATTACTGGCCTGTCAATTACAGTTCTGGCTGTGTCATTCACAAACACCTCTAACAAGCAGTGAGTTTGAAGGAAATCAAGGGCTGGACTATGGGTTCACAATCCTAGGTGATGCTCCTGGGTCAACAGCTTGGGTTTGTCATTAAGGAAAGCTCTCTCAGCTGCCTGTGCTGTTGCTGAGTTTGTTGCTCCTTACCCTTGCCTAACTGAAAGGTGCAGAGTTTTCAGAGCTGTCAGTCTGGGATCTACAATAAGCAGTAAAAATAAACTTAAAGAAGCACAGCTCAAGCAATTGGAAAAGCTGGAGCTTTGATACTGCCTTCTCAAGCCAGCTTGCAGCCTAAGCAAAATTACAGATGGCTTGTGGCAAGCCTAAGACTTGAGGAATGCTTTGATTCCCCCTGCATTGTTTGGCACCTTGCTTTCAGTGTGCAGCTGCAGCAGGTGTCACAGATGTAACATGCATGTAAGAACAGGGGTTTAAGTGGTAACATGACAGAGATGTCACTTGGGTGTTCAAGGGAAGGGGAAGTGGGGTGGGGAAAATAAAGCACTGCAGTAGGCTGAAGGCTGGGTATAGAGGTGCTTTGCAAGTGGTGTTATTCATCAGTGGAATTGCTGAGGCAGAGCAGAAAGATCTACATAAAAAGAGCTGCTTTTGGGTCACGTCTTAATGCAGAAATTTCCAACGAGATTTTGTTGCTGCTGCTCGAGGAACATCTCTGGTGAGGTACAGCACCTCACGTAGGAAACAACCACAGAAGCACAGAATGCTGAAAGCATTTCAGTTCTGAAGGCTCTGCAGTGGTAACTCAGCATAGAATCACAGAATGGTTTGCCTTGAAAGGGACCTTGAAGATCATCCAGTCCCCACTGCCCTGCCATGGGCAGGGACACCTCCCACCAGCCCAGGTTGCTCAAGGCTTCATCCAGCCTGACCTTGAACACCTAAAAACATCTAATAACAACTTTAATTGGGCTTTAACTAAAACAAATGATCCTGCTCTGGTCCTCCAGCCATGTCAGAGTGAAAACGAGGGCGTTCAGCAACCAGGGAGGAGGCAGCCACAACCTCCCTGGTCAACCTGTGCCAGTGTCCCCCTCACTGGAAAGGATTTCTTCCTCATCTCCAGTCTAAATCTGCTCTCTTCCAGCTCAAAGTCATTGCCCCTGGACTTACTGCTAGGAGTCCTTGTCAGAAGTCCCTCCCCAGCTCTCCTGCAGCCCCCTTTAGGTACTGCAAGGCTGCTCAAAGATCTCCCTGGAGACCTTAACTTGCCTTGCATCGAGGGCTCTTGGTGCCTAACTGGGATTTCATCTAAGATAAAGCTACAATAATTTGAGTCCTGATTTATAAGGATGGGCTTAAGATGAAGAACCAGCAGGATGTGAGCTCCAGGGTGCTGGCTGGTAACAATTCTTAGAATCATAGAATGGTTTAGGTTGGAAGGGACCTCAAAGCTCAGCCAGTTCCAACCCCCTGCCATAGGCAGGGACACCTCCCACTAGCACAGGTCACTCAAGGACTCATCCAGCCTGGTGCTGAACACCTCCAGGGAGGTTGTGAAGCACAGAAGCACCCAACGTGATCAAAGATCCCATTCTGTGCTTCTGTGCTCCATAACCTTCCTGGGCAGCCTGTGCCAGTGTCTCACCACCCTCACTGCAAAGAACTTCTTCCTAACATCCAGTTTCAATCTCCCCTCTGCCAGTCCAAACCCATTGCCCCTTGTCCTGTTCATTCCAAGCTCTTGTTACTGGGTTTTTGACTGCTCAGAAGCTGTTCCAAGTTAGAACCTCCCCAAAGAAAACAGGAAAAAAACAAACCACCAAAAAACCCCACCCCAAAAGAAAGGGAACAGGAAAAATAAAAAGTTATACCTTCTGTCTGCCTCTTCCTGTTACAACTAATCTGATTTGTGCTCTGGCAATAGCTGCTCCCACTTGCAGCACACACAACTCACCAACCTCGCAGCTACACTTCCTTCTACATAAATCAATCTCTGTTTAATTTTATCCTGTACTGAATTTGACCAAACCCTCAGGAACTGCTTATAAAAACTGTACAAGTTCAGGCTTTTTATTTTGATCAATTCTGAGGGCTGTAGGCAGATATTCTGGAGTGTAATCATTGCTCATGGAAAACCAGAGTGGAGCACAATAATGTTTATGACAACAAATTTGTAGTCTGTGCTGTTCCCAGTGTTTGACGTGCCAGGGAACTTGGAAGTTGAAAACACCAAGTATGGAAGTTCTCAAGACTTCAGACAAGCTTCTTAAAATATTAATTTTTAAATTATTTATCATTTAACTTCCATATGGCTGCATTATATATGGACATCTAATAACAACTTTAATTGGGCTTTAACTACAACATATGATCCTGCTCTGGTCCTCCAGCCACAGTAGAGTGAAAATGAGGCAGTTCAGCAACCCAAGCAGCTTGGAGAGGAGCACCAGAGAGATTTCAGAACTCATCATAGGCTTGGATTGTCTGCCAGAGACCCTTCAGTGCCCTGCTGGTAGGTGTCTGAGGAGGTGAATCTAGCTGAGAGCTGTCCCTGTCCGTGGTGCAGAGATGGGAGCAGATCAGCTCTAAGGCCCCTTCCAACCTGAGCCGCTCTGTGCTTGTATGACAGTGCAATTGTAAAGCCTCTCTGGAGGACAGACACTGGGTGAGGTGTCAGAGGTGCTGTAGGGGGAGGACCACCTGTGGCCAGTTTGATTCCCACACCTGTACTGTGCTCCTGGGCTTCTTTCCTGACCACCCTGAGCAGCCTGGAGGAGCTGCAAGCACCCAAAAGGTGTGAGAGATCAGAGGACCTTTCTTCAGGCTGTGACAGGGAAGGTTTAGGTTGGGAGTTAGGAAAAGTGTCTTTGCTGCAAGAGTGCTCAGGGCTTGGCACAGGCTGCCCAGGGAGGGGGTGGAGTCCCCATCCCTGGAGGGGTTTAAGAAACCTGTGGCCATGGCACTTGGGGTCATGCTTTGGTGGCTGTGGGGGTGTTGGGTTGCTGGTTGGACTGGATGGTCCTGGAGAGCTTTATCAGCCTTGGTGACTATGATGCAGTGAGTCTGAGGAGCAGGTTGGGTCTGCACCTTTCCCTCACATCCCTGTGCAGCTCTCAGGGCACTGCTGAGAGCTTTTCCTGTGAGATGTGCCCTGAACCCTCCAACAGCCCTGCTGGAATTGTCTCCTTCCAGCCAGGCCTGGCACTAGGCACTGCCACGTCCGCAGGGAATGCGTCCAAGTGCCAGCTTGGTTGAGGCTTGCTGGAGGAGGCTTTTGGGGCTGTAAGGCAGGGAGATGAGAAGCTGGAGGTGGGAGGTAAGAAATGCAGAACGAGTTGTTTACAGTGCTTGACAGAGTTTTGCATTTCTTCATGAAGTTGAGGCTGGGATTTATTTCTTTCTGTTTCTCCCAAGTCTTCTCCTACCTGATAGTAAATGAATCCAAAAAAGATTTCTGTCATGTTACAATGGAAAATGAGACAGATTGCAGAGCCACTTCAGCTTTCATTTTGATACCTGCCAATAGCATTTTGCAAATCCTGGAGTGTAATATTAAAAAAAAAAAAAAAAAAAAA
>VWYK01113064.1:32066-66570 GCA_013399775.1 Semnornis frantzii | reverse complement strand
AAAAAAAAAAAGGAAAAAAAAAGTGTAGCTAACACGAGGTTAAAAAATGTCTTTAGTGTGTAAAATATGAAGCTGGATGACACATAGGCAGCTGCAGATGCACTAATTTGATTTCATGCCTTAGAATCAACTGTTCTCCTGCACTGAAAGGCACATTTACATCCATCTGTCAAAGTCAGTTCCTTCTCTTTTCAGAGTTCTCTGCTCTTGTTTCATCCCAGGCTCTGCTCGTGGGGGCGAGTTTGGAGCAGACTCTCTGCAGCCCACCCATGTTTGTCAGGAACTTACAACAACAACAAAGATCTGCTTTTTCTTTTCTTGTTTTCACCCTTTCATTTTCTTTGTTTTGCTGAGTCTTAGGGAGGTATTATTACAGGATTATTAGACACAGAACGTGGGATCTGTGTGTTTAAGCTTTAATCTCCTAAGCCAAAGCCCCAGCTACGAAGCTGGGCTCATGACATTCCAACCCAGCTGGTACCCAGCAGTGGGGATGTGGCACCTGAGGGGGCCAAGATGCAGGTGCTGAAGGAGCTGGGGGCAGCTGGGACAGTGTTTGGGGGTGACTGTGGGGGCTGCATCCTCTTTGGGTAAGGATGGTGTGAGTGATGATCACAGAATCATTAAGGGTGGAAAAGACCTCCAAGATCATCCAGTCCAACCATCAACCCAACAACTCCCTGGCCATTAAACCATGTCTCCAAGTGCCATGGCCACACATTTTTGGTAGCAATCAAGATATTGGGTGGCTTGGGCTGAAAATAGCTCGGCTGGGGAAGACTTTGATCAGAAATGTTCAGCAGAGGACAGGGTGGCCATAAGCATCACAACCAACCTCTTTGGGAATGTAGGAGGTAGCCTCATCCCTGGAAGCATTCGAGGTGAGGCAGCACAGGGCTCTGAGCAACATGAGCTAGGTGAAGATGTCCCTGCTGTCTGCAGGGCAGGTGCACTACAAGGTCTTTAAAGGTCCCTTCCCACCCAAAACATTCTGTGGTCTTATGATGGTGACTCCAGCACCCCCCTGGGCAGCATCTTCCAGCGCCTGACCACCCTTGCAGCAAAGACATTTTCCTTCTATCCATCCTGGTGGGTTCTGCAGAAAGGTGACCTTGTGCCAGCAAGAGTCCTCTGTGAAGGACCTAAACAGCAGAAGGCCAGAGCTTAGGCTGCAGTGTGGAAAAAAGACCCCATAGCCCCCAGAATATACCAGCCCACTTCTGCAGTGTGGGGGGACTTAGGAGCAAGCACCAAGCCTATGCTGTAGGCACTGCATGCATCCATCCGTGCCCAGCAGGCACTGGGTACTGCACTGGCACTACAGCATTGGGTCAGCAGCTGCCTTGGGTGTTCCTGCAGTGCTTGGAGGAGAGCTTGTCTGCCACAGGGGCAGGCTTGGGCTGTGAGCTGTCATTTGTCTTTCTGCATTCAACAGAGGGCAACTGAAATCAAATGTAGATCTTGTCCTGTGTTGTAGGCATGAGCACAATCAATAGCCTTCATTTTCTCACCACAGCATGGAATTCTGCAGATGGGAATTGAAGGTGTCTGAGCAGCTGCTAAGTCAGCCAAGCCTCTCCCATCCTTTAACTTAGTTTGTAGTGAGCAGCTCATCAGGTTTATCAAAAGCCAAACCTGTTTTATCATTTCATTTGCCCATTTAGACACAGTTGCCACCAAGAATCCATCACCCCTCAGATACTCAAAGTATTTTGCTAATGGTGGCTGGAGCCATTGCTCACATTGCGCTAAAATGTGCCTTACAGCAGACCCTGTGTGGAAGGGTTGTGTGAGGAGAAAACCTTGGTGAGCTGCAAGGCTGCAGCACTGAGGGGGGTCACAAGGGTGCTGCAAGGGCTGGAGCAGCTCTGCTGTGAGGACAGGCTGGGGGAGCTGGGGGTCTGCATTCTGGAGAGGAGAAGACTCCAGGGGCACCTTAGAGCTGCCCTGCAATACCTGAAGGGATCCTGCAGCCAAGCAGAGGGACTTTGCCCAAGGGTGTCTAGAGAGAAGGCAAGGGGCAGTGGTTGGAAGCTGTGGGAGCATAGAGTTAGACTGAGTCTTAGGAAGAAGTTCTTCAGTACAAGGGAGGTGAGCCTCTGGCACAGGCTGCTCAGGGAGGTTGTGGCTGCCTCCTCCCTGGGGGCGTGCAAGGCCAGGCTGAATGAGGCCTCGAGCAGCTGAGTCTAGTTGAGAGGTGTCCCTGCCCATGGCAGAAGGTTGGAGGTGGATGACCTCTGAGGTCCCTGCCAACCTGAGCCCTTCTCTGATTCTGTGATCTCTGATGCTTTCTCCTGGTTGTAGGGAAGAAGCAGCTCTTGGTAGCTGAACTCGTAACAAATTCTTGGCAAAGAGAAAGAAAAACCAGAGGTCAGGGCTGGAGCTGTGGGAAGCTTATTAATTTTTGCTTCATGAATTTTCATAGTGCTCAACTGCCTTGGAAGTGAAAAGGCAGTTGTCATCTCTTTACCCAGTCTATAATTACACAAACTTAGTGCTGAAAGATGCAGCAAAGACAAAGTGCTCCGAGCTGGGTGCCACAACTCTTCCTTCTGCTGGTAGCTGCTTGGTTGTGCTCCTGGGGTGCTCCAGACCAGTGCTTGCTGTGGGAAATGGGACACCCAAACCAGCCTGGGCTCTCTCTTACTGTCTTTAGCAGGCCTCTAACTCTTTTTTTCAAGGAGGGGCAAGATTTATGAATGTGATTTCCTTGAATGGGTGATGAGATAATGATTGGGGTCAGGCAGCAGCTAAGTTGTGTGGAGGACAAAGCAGGATTCAGCAGCACTGAGATACAGCACAGCACATTGGAGCATCTTCACTTCTTTTTGTCCTCCTACGGCTAAAACAGTTAAAGCCTTTGATATACTTGGAAAAAACCCAACCAACATCAAGCCTCTGATTTCTCTTATTCAGGGCTTTGCTAAAGAAAGGTGCACAAAAGTGTGTGTTAGATTTGTAGGTGATCTGTGCTGAGGTGTGAGTAAAAGCTTTGTGCTCTTCTGAAGAGAGAGATAAAGTGCTTCTTGTCAGAGCAGGCTCAGACTTATGGCTCTGTGAATATTTGGCTCTCTGAGGGCTTTTGCCAGGACAGAGCTGCAGAATAAGGTGTTTTGGTCAGGGGGAAGAAAACCTCTCAGCCCTGGCTGGTGGTGATTGACTGTGCCTGGGCTCTGAGCCCTCAATGACTGAGAGTGTTTTGCTAGTGAGAGCTGCACGCTCAGGTCCTCCCTGCAATGTTGTGATTTTTTTTTCCCCTGTTTGTTTGTTTAGTAGTGCCAAAAGAAATAGAAGAGAGAGAATCTCCTCATTCTGCTTTAATTTGGTGTCTTCCAGTCTGAAAATTAAAACTGCTTTCACAGTGGGACCTTTACCTTTTACATGGCAGAGCTTCATCCTCCCCCTCCCACTTGCCAACACTTAATGGGCTGTAGGCAGCCAAAGCAGGAGGCTGTGAGGAGAGGAGATGATAATTCATTCGGGATGGAAGCAGGAGGCAGAATGTAATCCATCATATCTGCTCTATCTCATTATGGAGGTGAGATACAAGAGAGGGCAAGCTGTTAATAAACTGGTGGATGAAGTTATTTCACCAATCTGTTACAGCAAGCAGGGACAGACAGGGGTAGAAGTGCATTATTCACACCTTTTGCTAATCCTTTTGTTCCTTATTCCGTGGAAATGCCTTTGCTAAGCCAGGGAAGCAGCCTGGCTTAGGCAGCCGACATCCAACCCCTCACACCTCCTGCTCTCCTCTTTTACACCACCTCTCAGTAAATAACCCTTCAGGGGGCTGCAGGAGGATGTGGCAGCAGGAGTCTGACAGCTGCCCAGGCTGGAGGGGTGGCAGGGTTCAGCATGGCTCCTGCTTTGTCACAGCCACAGCACAGAATCCCAGCATGGTGGGAGATCATCCAGTCCCACAGCCCCTGCCAGAGCAGAGTTGTTCAGAGCAGGTTGCACAGGATGGAGTCCAGGCAGGTCTCGAATCACTCCAGAGATGGAGACTCCATCACTTCTCTGGGCAGCCTGCTCCAGTGCTCACCACCCTCAAAGTGAAGAAGCTTCTCCTCACGTTTAGACAGAGACTTCCTTACCCCTGCAACAAAGGAGTTGTGCCACCTGCCCCTGCTGCTCGCTGCCATCTCTCTGGACCGATGTGAGTGGGCTGAAGGCAGCTTTGGGAGCTAAATCCTGCTGCTGCTGAGAAGCCCTCTGGGCAAAGCTTGTGGGTACTCCTGGGGTGCCTGCTCCTTGTGCAGCCTGGGAGTGCCTGTGTGCTCCGTGCTGGCTGCAGCGAGCACACAGCCCTGTGAGTACTGCTGGGGAGCTGGGGTCTGAGGAGCTGCAGTGTTCACACCGTGGCAAATGCTTCCACCGTTTCTTTCCCTCATTAAAAAATGCTTCAGCAGAGGTTGAACCTGGTCAAGTTTAAAAGCTGCCTCTTGGGGAACAATAGAGGCTGGTGGATAATACACTTCAGCAGCCCTGTGGAATGACTTCTTTTGTCCTTTCTTTCCTTACCCACTGAAGTGCCACTTTACTCTTCTGCTGGTTTTCCTCTTCCATCTTTGGCAAGGATGAGAGCCTGTTCCCGAGCCTTTCTCTGGGCAGATTTGTAGCTGGCTGTGCTAACAAGGTTTCCATTTCAAGGCTGTCACTGCAGAGCTGGACTGCTGCACCTTGTAACTGTGCTTCCTGCGTTCATCACTGTCTGCAGAGGCAACGTTTTGGAAGACAAATGTTGCTGTGCATCCAGAATGGATGGGAGACAGCTAATGAAAAGGCAGGAGCTGGCCACACAGACAATGGTGGTCTTGGGTTTTTTCTATTCCACTCCCCCCCAAAAACCCCAAGCCCCTGTAGGTGCAGGCAGCCACCTTCCAGCTGTGTAACTTCGATCAGGAGGTGCTGTGGGCTCTAAGGTGAGAGGTGTAAATTATTGCCATGCACATAAGTATGGTTCAGAGGAAGGGGCTGCGACAAGCAGCCAAGCATCTGTCCCTCTGCCTGATGTTCTGCTGTTAGAAAGAGCTTAGTTTTCCTTCTATCTCCCCTACTGCAGCCAGGACCTGAAATCTTCATCCCTTAAGTCTAGGACTGCTTGTGATAATTCTTCACTTCTTCCCCTCACGTGGCCTGACTGTAGGATTCACCTCCTCTGACAAAGCAGTGCTGCTGCCCTGGCTGTTGTTTCCCCCCTTCACTACACTAAATGTCTTTAATTACTGCTACTATAGGGCTTGGTGTGTTAGTAAACTCAGGTGAAGCTCTACCAGTGACTCCCTTGCCATGAAAGCACAACTCCTTCCTCCTCAGCTGTCACTGCTCTGGCAAGCAGCAGTAGCAATAATAACAACAGAATAACTCACAGAAGACAAATGAGGTTCCTGAGTTGCAAAGACTCACTTTGCTCTGCTTGCACCGGGGAGGAGTAGACTGAGACATAACCTCATTTGCATTTCTGTATGATCACAATAGGGCTGCAGGGGTAGAGACTAGATGTTTTCCAATTCAAGGGAGAGGAGAGCAAATTTACAGATGATGGCTTTATTAAATTGAAATTACTACAAAAATAGCCAGGCAAGGCTGCAGCGATGACAGGAAAAATCTCTCTCGGATTTTCCTTCCCATTACACAGGATTTGAAGCAAGCTCTGTGAGGAGAGAAGTGCTGGCACTTTCCCTCCCTTCAGCCTTGAACTCGGTTTTACACCATTTTAAATTGAATTAGCAAGCATTAACATTCTGTGGGGCTGTATTTGCAGCAATGGAAGAGAGAAAATGCAGCTTTGAAGAGTCAGGAAGGGTCTTGCGCAGGAGCCTCACCAGTGCTAGCTCCTGGCACTCCAAATGTCTTAACCCACAAGTTGAAGTCAACAGAAGCCCAGAACTGAAACAAATGTTAGCAAATACACAGAGTAATTAGTTTTGTTCTGTCTTTCACATCACCCTGAGTGAGCTGTGGAGGACCTGGAGCTGTTCTTGAGAAGAGAGGAGGTGCTTGGTACTTGTGTATCTTTCACTCAGAGTGAGTGGCTGCGAGCACCATCAGAAATTCCAGTCTCACTTTCATTCTGAATAGAGATAATGGCCACATCTGAAAAGATGCTTTTACAGCAAGCACTAATTATTCCTTCTTTGTCACAAGCCTCACCAGGGTTTGCTGACTGATAACCTCCCCTCTCCTTGGAAATCTTCCTTGCCGAAACACAACTCAAAACACTTGAGAGCCAATTTGAGAAAGATGTCAGTGCCATGCTGAGCTGAATCCTGAAGAAAGGGTTTAATTTCCTAGAACTGCTGCCTGGCATCCTGCAGGAGCTCAGGCCTGGCTCTCAAGGAAATGCAGCAATGTGATCTGCATATTCACCAGAAACAACTGGACCTGAGTTGAACTCCAGCGTGTGGCAGGGAGCAGAGCACTTGTGATGGACTCAGGCTGCTGTCACCAACACCTACCTGATCTGTGATGAAAGAGGCAGGACCTGCAGCCTGGACAACAGGATGACCACGAGCTAGAAGCGTGCCCTCATGGCTAAGAGGGCAAATGCTCTCCTGGGGTGCACTAAGAGGAGTGTGGCCAGCAGGTCAAGGCAGCTCTCAGCTGCTGAGGCCATATCTGGAGTACTGTGTTCAGTTCTGGCTCCCCACTTGAAGAGGATGAAGAACTACTGGAGGGAGTCCAGCACAGGGCCATAAGGTGCTGAGGGGCCTGGAGCATCTTTCATGTGAAGAAAGGCTGAGAGCTGGGGCTCTTTAGCTTGGGGAAGAGAGAGGGGGTGGGATCTTATTAATGATAACAAATATCACAGCTCACAGGGTGTCAGGGGCTGGAAAGGACCCAGGGAGCTCATCCAGTCCAAGCCCTGCCAGAGCAGGACCAGACAATGCAGCTCAGGGCACACAGAACACATCCAGACATAAACTTGGCCAAAACTTGTTTCATCTAAACACGAGGAGGAGTTTCTTTACTTTGGGGATGGCAGAGCCCTGGCACAGGCTGTCCAGAGAGGTGGTGAAGTCTCCATCTCTGGAGACTTTCAAGGCCTGCCTGGATGTGTTCCTGTCTGTCCTTTTCTACATGACCCTGCCCTGGCAGGGGGGTTGGACTCAGTGATTTTCAGATGTCCCTTCCAACCCCTACCCTTCTGTGATGCTGTATTTGACAGGCAGTTTTCCCCAGCTCTTGGAGCCATACATCTCCTGAGTCATGTGAGCAATCTTTTTCAAATTCCAAGCTCCTGTGACATGCTACCAAAAACTTGTGACAAATGCAGATTACCATCCTTGGAGCCATCCAGCAGCAGCACTTCCCTCAATGAGCTGGAGGAAGCACTCAGTGTACTGCCAGCCTGCAGGGTCTGTGGTCCTGACTGCACATTGTGCCACAGCCAGCCCTTAATGAAGGTAATTGAAGATGTTATTAGGAGAATCTGTTTATTAGCAGAGGTTGCTTGTGGAGTTATTACTCAGAGTTACACTTCATTAATATCCATTTTTCATGGCTTTGCTTTGCCATTCATTAATTGCATGACCTTGTGTCACTGGAGGAGATGTCAGGGATGGAGTCAGGGCTCTGTCCTCACTGCTGTGCCTTCCTCACTTCCACGGTCTCCAGACAAAACCTCTGTTTTCACAGCTTGTGGAGCTCAGCCATGAAGGCAAAGACAGACAGCCCCAGGTCAGGGGCTGGGTGCTGAAATGCTACAGCAGTGTTTGTGCAGCAACTCTGTGCCCCTCCTGTGAAACCATCTCACAAATGAGTAAACATCAGCTAATAGAGAAGCCCATGGTGGTCTTCAGAGAGTAAAAGTTGCTTCAAATTTGCTGGGATTCATTTTGCAGGTTGAGTTTTTTTCAGTGCTGGGAATGTTTAATGATCACCTTTGGTCAGAGCTGCTTACAGGTTCTCCTGCACAGTTTCTTTGTGTCTTTGCTTTCTCACATTTTGGTGCTGGAAGCTTTGGATAACTCCAGCTCAGGCAGATGGTTTGGAGCTTTATAGCACTCAGAGAAACAGCAAAAATAATTTGAAAATCCTGATGGTGTTGAACTTTGACACTCTGAAATTTGTGGAAAAGGCTCTTTCAGAAGAGACATCTGCATGGGTGGATGCCATGAGGATGGGGCTGAGTCCTTCACACTGGTGGCCAGCGACAGGACAAGGGACAGTGGGCACAAACCAGAATCCAGGAGGTTTCACTTGAGCTTGAGGAGAAACTTCTTTACTTGAAGGTGATGAACCACTGGAGGAGGCTGTCCAGAGAGTTTGTGGAGTCATCCTCTCTGGAGAGCTCCCAAACCTACCTGGATGCACTCCTGTGCAGCCTGTTCTAGGCAAGGTTGCTGTAGCAGGGGAGTTGGAGTGGATGATCTCCAGAGCTCCTTCCAACCTCCACAAATGTGTGCCAGTATCTGAGGGGTGGGGGTCAGGTGCATGGGGCCAAGCTCTTTTTCAGTGGTCCTCAGTAACAAGACAAGGAGCAAGAGGAGCAAACCTGAACATAGAAGGTTTAATCTCAGGGAGGGTGGCAGAGCCCTGGAGCAGGCTGCCCAGGGAGGCTGTGGAGTCTCCTTCTCTGGAGACTTTCCAAACCCACCTGGATGCATTCCTGTGAGGCCTTGGCAGGGGGGTTGGACTCGATCTCTGGAGGTCCCTTCTGACCTCCAGTGTTCTGTGATACCTGTGGTGATGGCAGTGAAATGCACACATGGAACATGCAACACCTGGGAAATGGGAAAACCTTCACTGGCATGGTTCAGAGTCTGGACTTGAAAAACTGGGATTCAGGAGTTCTCCCTTGTGTTAATTCTCAGCATAATTAAGGAGCAGAGTTTTAGCAAGAAAACAAAGCCATTAAATACCAAAGTAACTGGCACACAACAGTAAGATGAGAGCCACAGGGAACCAGTCACTCCCTGGTGACAGCTGGCAGTGGGCGAGGGGCGGTGGGGCAGGGGCAGTGCTAATTGCCAGAAGCCATGGCCTGAAGTCATTAGGAAGATGATTGCTTGGCAGGCTCACCTGGCTTCTGTAATATTGACAGTTTGATTAATATGGTAATGATCTTAATTTCCACATTGACTTTTGTCACTTTGATTGGTTTAACACACCAGCAGGAAGGGTATTGGCACTGGGCAATCTATAGCAGAGAGGAAAGGAGAAGTTCCAAGCCAGGAGGATATGTTGGGCTGCATTTTTGGTTCTGTTCAGGTCACTCCAAGTGGCAGCAGTGTCAGAAGCCACTCCTGTAACTGACACCTGTCAGAGCTCTCACACTGCCAGCGAGTTGGGTCCAGCATCATTGACCCAGGTGTGCTGCTCAGGTATCCTACCTTGCTCCTGCACCTTCACAGAGAGTTGCTGAGTTGCTGAACAGGTTGCCCAGGGAGGTCCCCTCCCTGGAGGTGTTCCAGGTCAGGCTGGATGAAGCTTTGAGCAAGCTGGGCCAGTGGAAGCTGTCCCTGTCCATGAGGGGGGTTGGAACTGGATGATCTTGAAGGTCTCTTGCAGTCCAAACCATTCTGTGGCTCTTTGCTTCCCAGTGTCTGCATTGCCACCACATTCTGCTGGTTCAGTGCTAGGTGCTGTTTGGAAATTGGGCTCTGCTGAGTTCAGCGGGGAGATAAATATAAAAACCCCTGTGGCACATGTTAGAGAGCTTGGCCTTGTGGACAGTTCAGGGTTTGTAGAGTCACAGAATAAATTCAGGGATCATTAAGGTTGGAAGAGACCTCCAAAGTTCAGCCTTCTACCCAACACCTCCATGAGCAGCAGACCACATCCCAAAGTGCTGCTCTTTGGAGACCTCCAGGGGTGGTGACTCCACTGCCCCCCTGGGCAGCCTGTTCCAGTGCCTGGCCCCTCTGTCAGTAGGGAGGTTTTTCCTGATGTCCAACCTAAACTTCTGCTGGTGGAGTCTGGAAGTGCATTGGTGTCTGCAGACGAGGTGGATGGCAGTGGTTGGCAAAATTGATCACTGTTAGTTAAAACACTTTCCCAGCAAGGGTCTGGAAGCCTTACAGAGCCTTCTGGGTGTTCCCATTTAAAAATACTGTGGTTAATAACCTCAGGTGAGATGTGAAAACTAAAATGCCTTTTCCATCATCTCCATGTAGTCACCTTCCCAGGGCAGCAGCAGCACTTTCAGAGTGTCTGGGGTTTGCTTGTTCCCATGAGGGAACACAGAGTTTGATACCTTCAGAGCTCCACACCGAAAGGTCTGCCTGCTTCCCGTGAAGGCTCCCATGCCTGGACTCCCCAGTTCCATTGCCAGGGTGTTCTCCTCCTCCAGTCTCTTTCCTGCCTCACCCTCACATTCAGCAATTTTTCTTGGAGCTGGAACTGTTCCCAGTACAACTTCTGCCACTCCAGGTGACCCTGCCCTGGCAGGGGGCTGGGCTGGGTGATCTCTCCAGGTCCCTGCCAACCCGTCACGTTCTGTCATTCTGCAGTAGCTGTCTCCAGCTTCCCTGCAAAACCTCCCACCCACCTTTCTCCCAGTGCTTGTGTCCTCACAGGGTGTCAGGGGCTGGAAGGGACCCAAAGAGCTCATCCAGTCCAAGCCCTGCCAGAGCAGGACCAGACAATGCAGCTCAGGGCACACAGAACACATCCAGACAGGCCTGCAAAGGCTCCACAGAAGGAGACTCCACAACCTCTCTGGGCAGCCTGTGCCAGGGCTCTGGGACCCTTCCAGGCAAGAAGTTGCCCCTTGTGTTGAGCTGGAACCTCCTGTGCTGCAGCTTCCATCCATTGCTCCTTGTCCTATCCCAGGCAGCAGTGAGCAGAGCCTGTCCCCCCCCTCCTGACCCCCAGCCCTCTCCTCCCAAAGAGCCATTCCTGTCTGCTCTCCTTGCTGCCATCAGGGCACAGAGGGCACAGCTTTGCTCTCCTCTGCCACGTGTGCCTGCTGGCTGCTGTTTGCTTTGGGAGCTGGTTCCAGGAGCATCTCTGGTCCAGGCTGCCTGTCTCTTCATTAATGCACTGTGATAGCAAGTGTATCAGCATCAAGTTCTCACTCAGCTCTAAGTGTTACTTAGGGATATTAATCAACTGCTGCTTTATTTTAATGTGCTAATTTGGGATTAATGAAGATAAAGGCTTGATTTACAGGGAGCTCTTTGATTTGTGGCTTCCAGTGAACCTTCCCTTCCATTTTCTCATGCCACAGAACTTCAGCCAGATTGCAGCTCCAGACTGAGTGGTGTTAGTTACTGATGAGCATGGTTTGAAATTAGAGAAGAGCAGATTTAGATTGGATGTTAGGAACAAGTTCTGCACCATGAGGGTGGTGGAACACTGGAAGAGGTTGGTCAGGGAAAGCAGTTGAGGCCCCATGCCTGGAGACACTCAAGGCTCTGAGCAACCTGAGCTAGTGGAGGATGTCCCTGCTGACTTCAGGGGGTTGGACCAGAGGGCCTCTGGAGCCTCCTTCCAATCCAAACTGTTCTGTGATTCTGTGACTTCTCTAGAAACATCTCTGTTGCTTTTGTTCATCCCTTTATGGACTCCTAGAATGGCTGGAAGGGACCTTTAGGGTTCATTGAGCCCAACCTCTCCTTGCAGTGAACAGGGACATCTTCAACTGGATCAAGTTGCCCAGGGCCTCATCCAGCCTGGCCCTGAACTTTTCTGTCAGGGAACAAAGACAGTTGTGGTTACAGGGAGTCTGGTCCCTGTCTCTTCTGCTGTGGGGAGCCAACCACTTCATCCCATCAAGAGGGCAGCCTACAGGAGCCTCCTCGGCGCTCCGAGAGGCATCATGGAGGACGTGTCCTCAGCCTGCAGTTGGCTGAGGGGAACCTGCTCATCTCAGATGGAGACAGGCCCTTTGTCTGCTGTTAATGATGACACAGATCATCTCTTTGTCATTCCCCATGAGCCAGTGAAGAGCTGCACCTGCCCTTCCTTACTGCCTTTTATTATCATTAGTCTTTATGCTTTCTATAACTAAGAAAATAATTAAGTGAGCTGGGTTTTATGTGCAACAGTTTGCCAAGATGGTAGGGAGATGGGTACAGTACATCATCATTTGATGGTGTCTCTGTAGCCATACAAAGCAGGGGAAGAAAAATGCCACATAAACAACTCCTCAGCCAGAGCCCGAACGACTCAGTAACTCTGATTTATCCTTTGCGTTTCGTGGGGCTGGCTTAGCAGTTAAAGTCTATGGCTAAAACGAGTCAGACACACAAAAGAAGGCTTGCAGTGTAAGATTTAGTGCTGGGAACTCGAAGTCCAGAGGCTGTGTGAAAACCACAGTCCTGGCTGTCACTGTAAGTAACAGCCCCAGCCCCACGGCGGTTTGGCCACCAGCTCTTTACCAGGTGCTGAGCCGCACTCGAGTTCTGCTCTGTCAAAGGCAGAGGAAAGCTCATCTCAGGCATAAGGGAATGGTTTGACTCCACACTTCAAAACCAGCCTGGCTGCCACCTCATCGTTGTGCAGCACACCAAGTCAGGGTAGCCCAGGATGGGATTGCTGTGTGGGGCAGACAGTGAAAAACGACACAACTGCTGGTGGGACTCGGTAGCTGACTTGGATGACTTGGAGAGGACAGATGGGCTTTGGCCTTTCCTGGAGCAGCTGCTTTTTCTGCTTGCAACTTGGAAATTAGTGCTTCATGTTTCCCATGCTGCTGGCCAGCTTCCTTGGCCTGCAGCTTCACAGAGGAGCAGGACACCTGCAGATTCTTCCTGAAAGAGATGGAGGTGGAGTCACCATCCCTGGGGGTGTTGAGAACAAGCAGATGTGGCACTTTGGGACATGGAGGTGTTGGGTAGAATGTGGGACTTGATGGGCTTAGAGGTCTTTTCCAACCTTTATGATTTTATGATACCCTCTTGTAAAGGAGAGTGGCCCAGTCTAGAGCAGGTGGATTGGTTTGTCTCAGTGGCAGTGGGCAGAACAGTGCAGACTGTGGATGCAAACCTCACCATTATTGTTGTTTTGCTTGGTGTTAAGAAGGTAATTTCCCCAGGAGGAGCATGTGGAACCAGGTACAGCTGCTCCAGGATCAGCTCTGTTGGGGGAATGACTGTCCTGATGCTTTGGTTCCATGTCTCTGCAGGATTAGCTGCACATCCTGCATGGCTTTGCTTGCACACAGGACTGCAGATGCTTTAAAACTCTACCTTTAAGCTCCCTTTTAAAGGCACCATGTCAGACCATGACAAACTGTGAATTACTTTCTTGAAATCCTCGATTGAAGTGCAGTCACTTTTAGCCCAATAGAGCCTAAAGGACTTTGCAGCCTCCTGACTGTCTGTGACAAAGTCAGGCACCTTGAAGCAGCACCTACCATCTCTTTGCAGGGCACAGCACCACTGCTAAACAGCTTTGAGCAGGAGAAGGCTGTGGGGTGGGTGCTCAGTTGAAAGCAGAGAGGATGTCTGGGGAGATGTGATGTGATTGCCATGCTGGAACTGAGCCAGGACACAGGCACACAAACTCCACTGCAATGCAAATGGCACTTGCTGCTGCGAGTCTCAGCACAGGGCTTACCCCAGCAATGCTCCTAGCACCAACTTTGCTGAGTGCTGCCTCTGCAGCCCAGCAGTCCCCAGCCAGGAGCCAGTTGCCACTGAAGCCCATAATGGCTTTGAGGAAGAGTGAAGTGGCAATCAAGAGCAGATCCGTGTCCCTAATGGTCTATTGACACAGTCAACCCTGGGGTTAGGTCTGTTGTGTCCATGCTCTCTGAATAATGCTGCTCTGTCACCTTTATTTCCATGGAGATCCTAAGGGCTCTGTGGGGACAGTGGAGATTGCTTTGGAAGGGCTGTATTGATTCCAAACAACTTCCAATTAAACCAAACAAATCATGCCAACGACTCCAGGCCATCGATCGCCTGCGCCTTGCTTTGCTGTCTCTTAGCTACAAGCATCCAGTTTCTCCAAGCAGCCAACGCAGAGTTCAGCAGCTCTGCAGTTCAAGTTAAAACTGCCCCTGCCAGGAGGACTCCTGGGTGGGAACAGTTCCCTTGGCCATGAACTCAGCCCTGTGGCTGCTCCTGGGAGAGGAGAAGGCAGTTCAGAAAAGGGTGTCCTGCCCAAAGTCCCAGATGAATAAAGCACTTAAGGTTAAGGGACCTAATCTGCAGCACTCACGAGGTACCAGAGCATCTCAGGGAAGTGTCATTTGTTGATGTCTTGCAAGGAAAATGTTGATTTCTTTTTTGTAAATTGCATTTTCCATCCAAACTCACTGAGACTGAGAACTCACTGCTGACTGACAGGCTTTGTGCTCAGCTTGACATGAGTGCTTTGGCCTCTGGAGCTAGAGAGAGCCCAGGAATAATTACACAGATGAGCAGGGTGGTGACAGGCAACATCTTCATTCTGCAGGCAAACTTGCTTGAAGAGAACTTTTCCTCCTCGCTCTTGTCTCTTTCAGTCCTTAATGCAAGGATTGTCACCTCTCATGCAGGGCACTCACAGCAGCTTGCCCAGGATCACAATGTTCAAGTGGGTTTGGAAACTCTGCACAGAAGGAGACTCCACAACCTCCCTGGGCAGCCTGCTCCAGGGTTCCAGCACCCTCCCAGTGAAGAAGTTTCTCCTTAAGTTCAAGTGAAACCTCCTGGGTTCCAGTTTGTGCCCACTGCCCCTCGTCCTGTCACTGGGCACCACTGAGAAGAGCCCAGCCCCATCTGCTTGCTCAGCATGGATCAGATCCCCTCTCAGCCTGCCCTTCTCNCCCTCTCAGACTGCCCTTCTCCAGGCTAAACAGCTTCAGGGCTCTCAGCTCTTCCTCATAAGAGGTTTAGGTTGGATATTGGAAAAATTTCTCTTCTGCAAGAGTAGTCAGGTGCTAGAACAGGCTGCCCAGGGGGGTGGTGGAGTCACCAGCCCTGGAGGTGTTCAAGAGCCTTGTAGACATGGCACCTGGAGACAGGGTTTAGTGGCCATGGTGGTGTCAGGTCAGTGGTTGGATTCCATGATCTTAGTGGTCTCTTCCCTATGTTCTGGAGCACTCCAGATTCCTTCCCCCCCCTGCAGGTTTGAGTGGGGAGGAGGCAGCACAAAAAGCTTCTTTCCTCTGCCGTGGGCTGGAGGGGGAGCAGCAAAAGGCCTTTCCCACAGGTGTGCTGGCCTGCCTGGGAGCCTGCTGGTGCTTGGCTGGCCTCTCAGTGCCCAGCATAGAGTGGCCAATGGGCACTTTGTCTAGAAAAGCATAAACAGAGCAAGGCAGAAGGCACACAGAGGCCCTGCCGTGGCAGAGGGCTGGTCAGAGAGCTCCTGCGCTGCACCCTCCCTGCTCCGACAGCTCCGACCCTTTCCATGCCTCTCAGCTTTGCCCCACCTCTGCCTTTGGATGGCTCTCACCCACTTCTGCACCATCCTGGGCAAATGTGCAAGTTGGCAAGCCCTGGGCTGCATTGGCTCTCGGCCCCAGCTACTCTCAGGCCACTGGGCAGCCCTGACTGCCTGGCTGCTGGGAGAGGTGCCTGAGACACTTCTGGGCTTGGTGGTTTTTCCATTCTCTGATCTCTAAATTTGCCCATAGCATCCTTTGAAGAATTCCCCATTGAACTGAGCCTGTAAATAAACTTAACCTCGTTCTGTGTACAGCCTGGGGCAGGGTGTTCAGGGAAATAAAAGCATCCTGGTTTTATAATTCCTGCCTGGGCCACAGGAATTCGCTGCCTCCACCACACCCTGTGGCTGTGAACCTTTTCTGATGGAGCATATGGAGCAAATCCTGCTTTAGGTGCTGCATCTGGCAGGTGTGAGCCATTAATGGTTCCCAAGCCAAGGCCATTTTCCTGGTGCTTTGGTGACCACCAAGCCTTCTGTGTTTGGGGCTGACAGAGCACTTCATGCACCCAGTGGTCTGCCTGCTTTGGTGGGACTGGTTTGGATACTATTTGCTGTCCTAAGAGTGAGGAGAGATTGTGTTAGGTGTGCTCTGGGAAGCTCTGGAGGGCTTTCAGCAGAAAATAAGGCAGGCTGAGGAACAGTAATGGAGCTGTGAGGTGGAAATGATGAAGGTAAATCCTGGGGCCTTTGGGTTCCTCTTCCTCACTCTGGTTTTCAACCAGAATATTCTGCATGATGAAGTGGGGAAAATGCAGCACATGCTGTGTGAGGTTTTACCTCTTTCCTCGGGTCCTAAAGAGGAAGAAAAGGACTCCTTGGTCTTGTTGATGGTTTGGGAGAAAGCTAAATACAGCAGAGGAAGAAAAAGGCTGCACCTTAAAAATTAATTGTTCAAGTACCAGGTCATTGTAGAGTAATGCACCGTGAAATGATGTTATTCTCCAGGAGAGATTCCATAAAGTTTAACACCCCATGGCACATTCCTTTTTGCTATGGAAGTTAGTTAAAAAGAGTACATCAAAGTCCTTGGCGTGGGGAGAGAGCCCAAGTCTGGAACAGAGCCCCAGCAGCAGGGCCATGCTGGGAGGGGGCTGAGCCATCAGGGTGCTGAAGGAGTCCTGGTGCATTTTCACTCTCCCTCAGGTTGGGCTAAGGAGATTGTTGGAATGGTTCTTCCTTTTTTTCACCTCTAATGAGAGTGAGGCAGGACACCTCTGCTGCTAAGTGATTTAGGCATGGGGCACAGCCATTAGTCTCCACTTGATTGCTGTCAAATGGGGGAAATTGGAGCATTATGCTGATATTTAGTGTGCTGGGCCATATTTTTCCTGCTTGTTCAGTGTCAAATGAGATGCTGGAAATGGTTGTTGAGGGTGTGTGGTTCTCTGAAAGCTTTGCAGTAAGCAAAACAGATGCAGGGCCAGGACTGGCAGGTGGAAGCTGTCTGGGGAGGCAAGCAGAGAGCTGGCAGCCTCCTGCTGTGAGCATGGAGCAGGAGGATCTGCCTCTGGGCTGGCTCCTCCATGGGGGCACCTTGGTGGTTTCCATGGGCTGGACTCAAGCTGGAGCCTCAGCAGCACTGATGTCCAGAGAGCATTTCTGAAGAAGACTTTGTCTAGTTTGCAGAGCAGCAGGACAGAAGGCATCTCACTCCTCACATGGAGGTTAGGAGCAGTCTCTGCCCTGCAAGAGTGGTCAGACAGTGGCACAGGCTGCCTAGGGAGGTGGTGGAGTCCCCATCCCTGGAGGTGTTCAAGAAATGTGTGGCCATGGCACTTGGGGACATGGTTTAGTGGCCATGGTGGTCTTAGGCTGACAGCTGGGCCTGATCTTGGAGGTCTTTTCCAACCCAAGCATCTCCATGATTCTGTGTTTGATGTGTGTGCCAAGTGCAGGCTCCTGGAGTTGTGGAGGCACTTTCAGCTGTATCTAAAGTGCTGAATTTTCTGACTCTGGAGGCACTGAACCTTGTGGTACTCCCATGAAGAAATATTGACTCCCAGGCTTTTATTGGCACAGGTGCCAAAGCCCACAAGGTTTTCAAGCAGCAGAATGGGAAGATGACTTGGGCAGGAGGTTCTGATGGCCACGAGACCTTGGTTGAATTGTCTGTGTTGAATGGCAGAGGAACAGCATCTGAGCAGGGGAGGAGATAGCCTTGTTCTGTGTCACCTGGAATTTTTAAATGGCTGTGAAATGAAGTGTTCCAAGTGCCTGGGGTGATTGATTGGCTTCTTTTGAGGACTTGGGCTCTCAAAATGATTGTGGTGCTCTTGGAAATATTGCCTCTGCAGCCACCAACAGGAGCAGAGTGTTCAGAGGACTACATTCCCTCTCCTGAATCCCCTGGAGCTCTGCAGGTGCAGCAGTTTTCTGGCAGCAGGTGCTGGGCCAGGGCTGCTTGCCAGCCTGGAGCTGCAAGATGAGTTACAGGCTGGTTCTGCACATGGCACTGCCCAAGAAACTGTAGAACAGGCTTGCTGGGCATCAGGGTGAGCAGAGCTTATGAGACTCGTGGTGTGGGAGGGCTGGGGAAGCTCTGCCTGGTGGGTGGGAGCATTTGGAGCATCCTTTTGCACCGTTGCTGGTGGGCAGTGTTGGTTTGATGGCTTTTGTTAAGCAGACTGTTAGGAAATGACTCTGGTGGGCACAAATGTGAGCCCCACAGCACTGCTGACAGCAGGCTCAAGGTTTACAGTGAAACTTCACCATGGGAAGAAACACTGTGGGCTCAGCAGGAGGAGAATCTGCTCATCACTATACATCACCTCAAGCTGTCCTCCCCTGTCCTGGCCCTCGATGGCTTTGTGGTAAGGCACTGTGGGAGCAAGCAAAGGGAGCTGGGGGTGCTGAGATGGGGTTTGGAAGCACTGTGGCAGCAGAAGGGAGGTAAGGAATAAGGAGGCAGGGTTTGGAAGCAGCAGGACAACTTGAGCACTGCAGAAGTGGCAGCAGGGCCGTGCAGGTCAGAGCTGGTAGGGCGAGGAGCAGTGTGGTGCAGCTGGGGCTGTCTCCTCACTCCCCATTGCACTCTCCAGATGGACTAGCTCTAGACTGCTTCGCTGGATTGAAAGCCCTGACTACTTCAGGCTCCCTTATTTACCTTTGTTGTCTCCCTCCCCCCTTTCCCTGCAGTAAATGTCTGGTTTATTTATTCAGGGCTGCACCCCACTGCCCCTAAATCACCGAACCCTCCTGTCGCACACCGGCAAAGCAGAGCAGCCTGCAAAGACAATTTCCAGCTCAAGAGGACCATATGCTACAGCAGCTGAATTGTAGATGAAGGCAGGCTTCTGTCTCTTTCCCCCCAGCCTCTGTTGTCATTCTGCACTAATCTTTCACCCTGTCAGGAAGTCATCCCACAGAACTAGAGGTGCTCCTTGGGCTGGTTCTCTGTGGCACTCATCTTGTCCAAGTGTTTACACTTTGGTGATGCTTTTCTGTCACTGATGGGGAAGAACTGGGGTTTAACTCACCAGATCTTCCCCTCTCATTATAGATAGAGTCATAGAGTGGTCAGGGCTGGAAGGAGCTCCCAGTGGGGTGTGGGTTTAGGTGGCTGCAGGCATTGCAGAGTGTATGTGGTCACTGCAGAATCTCAGCATGGTGAGGCTTGGAAGGGACCTCTGGAGCTCACCCAGCCCAACCCCCTGCTAAAGCAGGGCACCCACAGCAGCTTGCCCAGGATCACAGTGGCCAGGAGGGGTTGGGATGTCTGCAGAGAAGGAGACTCCACAGCCTCTCTGGGCAGGCTGCTGCAGGGCTCTGCACCCACACAGCAAAGAATTCTTTCCTTAAGCTCAAGGGAAACCTCCTGGGTTCCAGTTTGTGCCTGTCACTCCTTGTCCTATCACAGGACACCACTGAACTGTGTCTGGCCCCTGCTCACTGACCTCATCCTTCAGATACTTCTAAACATTAACAAGATCCCCTCTCAGCCTTCTCCTTTCATCACTTCTGGCCCTTCTGTGAGCTGCAGAGGATCTCAGCACTAGGCCTGGGGATGCTGGGAGGAAAAGCAGGACTAGATGGGGGGGAAGTAGTGTGACAAAACACTTCTGGTCCCCTCTGGAATTAATGATTTTCAGAAGCTATCAATTACATCCCTTAACTGGGGAGCAGAGATTATAAAGAGGAATATAATTAGTGGGAAATATGGTGAGAGATATAAAGACAAATAGGGGAGTGGGATGAATGGGAGCTCATAAATTTTCTTGAGCACCACCTTTGGAGGTAATCATTTATTACTGGGGGTTCCTTGAAGTGATTCCAAACTGCAGGTTGTGCACACTGGAGCAGGAGAGAGGTCACTCCCATTTACTAAATCAAATGTAAGAGATTATTGATTCCCAAAGAAAAATGGGTGTGTTTGAGAAGTGGAAATAAATGAACTCAGTGCAGCATTCCCTCTCTTGCTATCAAGTGGCTCCTTCCCACTTTCCTTGTGGTCCCCTGCACTGCTCCATTGGCTTGATTGAAAAATCCTTCTCCCCCAGACACTGCCTCCTGCTTTCCCCTGGGTGGAGTTCAGGGTCTGGGGCAGTGCTTTGCTAGCAGGCAGGCTGAGGACCTGCTTGTAAAATGTGAACAGAAGGAAGCCTTTGGGTTGGCTTTCAGGTGTGGCTCACAAAACATCGTCTGAAGAAGGTGTGCAGGCTGCCAGGCTGAGAGGTCAGAGGTGCCAGGGGAGAGCTGAGGGCAGGAACAGGCTGCACAGGGAGGTGCTGGAGTCACTGTCCCTGCAGGGGGACAAGAAAGGTGTGGACATGACACCTGAGGACCTGGTTTAGAGGTGTGTAGCTCAGTCCTCTGTTGTCTCCAAACAGCATGTGCCAGGGCAGGGCTGAGAGACCACAGTGATGAGGTGTGGCTGATCCTGCACAGACAGGCTGGTGCCTTCCTCTCTTCCNTAGAGGTGTGTAGCTCAGTCCTCTGTCTCCAAACAGCATGTGCCAGGGCAGGGCTGAGAGACCACAGTGATGAGGTGTGGCTGATCCTGCACAGACAGGCTGGTGCCTTCCTCTCTTCCCTCCTCCTCCTCTCTCTCTCTCTTGCTCTCCCTCATGCCTCTGTCCCCTCTTTAATCTTCTTTTCTTCCCCCTGAAACATTTTTTCCCCCTGCTCTAGTCCATCACTGACAGTTTTCACTGGCTCTAACCCAACTCCTCAGCCATTTGGTCTCACTTTGCTTTCATTTACTCCAAGAGATTGTTTTGAAGCTTAAGACAACCTCCTCTGCTGCCCATAGCTGGCTTGGGACACTGGGTTGTGACAGGTGGCCATGGTGTCTCAGACTGATGGCTGGACTTGAGGATTCATGGAAGAGACTTAAAGCTCATCCAGTTCCAAGCCCTGTGCCATGGGCAGGGACACCTCCCACCAGCACAGGCTGCTCAAGGCCTCATCCAGCCTGGCCTTGAACAGCTCCAGGGAGAGGACACCCACAGCCTCCCTGGGCAGTCTGTGCAGTGTCTCCCCACGATGACCTTAGAGATGTTGTTCTAACCAAACCAATTCCATGTTTCTGTGTCACAGTTTTATGCTCATGAGGATGTGGGAACCTCCAGCAAGGTCCTGTCCCTGCTCTGCTGGTTGACTGACAGAGCCACAGCATCACTCCCAAACTGGCTTTATCCTGCCCCAAGCAATAACTCATCATTGTTAATGACAAAAAGGTGACCTATAGGTTTCCAAATAGAATGCATTTCCAGATCTCCTGTTTTCCCCCCAATCCTTCAATCTAATTAGGCTCACATCAGTATATTATTATGGAATGTAATCATTCCTTTCTTCTAATAACATTCATGGATAATTTTATTTCTCATTTTCAGCCTCCTACTCCTGTGGTGTAATTAGTGTCTCTGGCACCTCGTGATGCTCAGAATGAGTTGCAGCTGCTAATTGCTAATTGAAAAATTAGAAACTCAGTTAGAAAAAGGATCTAATTAAAACAAAATTAGATAAAATCCCTTCAAACTAGTTTCTTGCTCCCTGCTTCCTCCAACCACTTCCCCGCCCAGTTTTGTCATCGCAGAGCCATTAGCACTTGCCAATTATGTTTAATTGTTAAACACAAATACATTCCTGTTTGATTCTCACAATAACCTTTCATTAGTGAGAGAAATGCACATTTAACATGGAGGCTGGGGGCCTCTCCTACCCTAAAGAGCAGCAATCCACCTTGTGCTGGTTTGAGGCTAATTGGAACAGCCTCTCCTGGCCTTCGTGTAGGTCGTGGCCTGGTGGTATCCTCTCCATCACCAGCATCCCCTGGGGGAATTGTGCAAGGATTCCCTGTGTGCACAAAATGTCCTTTAGCAAGTGCCCAGCCTGTGCTTTGGGATGTGCCCCATGGCACCTGAGGCCTTTTCTGATGTGAATCCAGGAGAAAAGCAGTTTTCTGGTGGTGCTGCAGAGGTCCTGCACCCCCCTGTCATGGAATCCTAGAATGGTTTAGGTTGGAAGGGAGCTCAAAGCTCATCCTGCCATAGGCAGGGACACCTCTCACTAGAACAGGTCACTCAAGGACTCATCCAGCCTGGTGCTGAACACCTCCAGGGAGGTCGTGGAGCACAGAAACACTGAACATGATCTTTGATCTTTGTCCCTTCCCCAAGTGCTCCATGCACCTGGGAACAGTCCCTCCCCAGCTTTCTTGTAGGGCCCCTTCAGACATGGAAATGCTGCTCTGAGGTCTCTCTGGACTTTCTCTCCTCCAGGCAGAGGTTCTCCAGCCCTCTGAGCATCTTTCCAGACTCTTCTGGACCCTCCCCATCAGGTCCACATCCTTCTTGTGTTAAGGGCCCCAGAGCTGGACATGGCAGTCCAGGTGAGGTCTCCCCAGAGCAGAGCAGTGAGGCAGAACCTCCTCTCCTGGCCACACTTCTTTTGATGCACCCCAGGATGCAAAAGGTCTTCTGGGCTGCAGGCACAGAGAGCTGGCAGAGGTAGAGTTCCTCTAGTCCAGGGCAGGGTTACTGATGGCAAATCCTCCCAGCCCTGGGCTAGTAAACTCCATCTAGCTAGAGGCTGTAGGGCCCTCATCTGGGGATGCAGCCCTTGCCATGGTGAATGCAGAGCCATGGTTGTGTCCCCTGCCAGTGCTCTCCATCTGTCGGCACCGGAGAGGATCGTGAGGAGTCCTGCTGCCCTGGGGAGCAGAGGGCACTTACTGGCAGCCCTGACAGAGGAAATCTGCATTTCTGCTCTGCCCCAGCCCCAGCACTTCTTTCTCTGAGACTTAAAGCTCAGCTGTTGGTGATTGTTGCATATTTTCAGGCACTGACTGGATCAGGCTGTCTGGGGACTGTGTTCTACTCTGCACTCTCCTCAGTGAGGTGGGAAAATGTGGCAGATGGACAGGTCCAGGCACCAGAGGGCAAGTCAGTGGTGGAAACCAGGCAGGATCAACATATTTTTGCACCAGAAGGGAAAGTTTTGCTCTGCCTGATACTGTGAGGCCATCTGCCTCAGCAGGATGTGGTCCTCCTGTGCAAAGCACACAGAGGGGTGCAGGGAATCCCTTCTTTGGGTCCCCTGAACCCATGGGTGATGCATACAAGCAGATCACAGTCTCAGGTGTTCCTGGTGTGCTTCCAAGGCACTGATTTCTGCTCATCAGCTCTGGACTCAGCCAGCTCTGCCCTTCTCCTCCACGGGGTGGGAAGTTTCCAGCTGCCTCTTCTCTTGCCTCTGCTGGGGGACCTGAAGAGGTTGCAATGTCAGCAAGCAGTCACCTGCTACCTCCTCACTGGCACAGACATGAGCTATGAACTCAGGTGTGTTACACAGTGGGAGAGTCTGGAATTCATAGGATTACAGAATGCACTGGGTTGGAAAGGACCTTTCAGGGTCATCCAGTCCAACTCCCATGCAGGCAGCAGGGACATCCCCAACTAGATCAGGTTGCTCAGAGCCCCATCAGGCCTGACCTTGAATATCTGCAGGGATGGGGCCTGCACCACCTTCCTGGGCAACCTGATGATAGTGTTCCACCCCCCTCAGGGTAAAGAACTACCTCTTAATGCCCTCCTCCTAATGCCCAGCTGTGCCACCAGCCTCTGCTGTCCCCTCACAGGGAGGCAGATGTAAGCATGCTGCTTTGCTGGCTGCTTGCTTTTGCAACTCACATGCCCTCTAAGAAGCTTTCAACCCCAAATATTTCTGCCTCTAAGACACAGACCCAGCCAGCTTCTGTGTGCCCAGGCAGGCAGCCACTTCACCAAGTGTCCTCATTTTGTGTGCTGTGATGTGAGCTCTGTCTGCCAGCAGCGTGTCAAGGAAGAGGAGGCACAAAGGGCACAGATCTCCAAGGAGCATGGCCCTGAGCTACCACATCCTGCTGATCCCCATCTCAGTGTGGTGAGGTCATGCTGCTAATTATGGTCTGTGTCTCCTGTGTCAGTGCAGCTGGGCAGGGAGAACAGCAGCACATCACCAGTGTGCTTCCCAAGGCTCTTTTCCTTTCTCTCCTATATATGGCAAAGGATGCTGGAGGTTGCCTCAAGGTTACAGAGGACTTTGGGAGGAGCAGAGATGGAGATGCAGAACCAGAACAGCCTGGACATGGCACTATGGGATGTGGTTTAGTGGCCATGGTGGTCTTAGGCTGGTGATTGAACTTGAGGTCTTTTCCAGCTGAAGCAGTTCCATGACTGTAACAACATCTGAGGGTTTGTTGCCTTCAGATGCAGTTCTCATTTTACAGCTGATTTTTTAGATACCTTGTGGTGGTTATCACTGACTGTGATATGCTTATATCAGCCATGGCCTAGTCCATTGGCTAGGGCTGGGTGATAGGTTGGGCTGGATGAGCTTGGAGGTCTCTTCCAACCTGGCTGATTCTATGATTCTGTTATCTGTGTGATTATAGTTAATTATTCTGGTATTGATCTGCTCCATTTCCAGAGGTCTGGCCATAAATAAGACCCCAGTTGTGGCTTTCAGAATAAGAGGACAGTGCTTAGGAAACAACAGATTCATAGAATGGGTTGGCTTGGAAGGGACCTAAAAGCTCATCCAGTTCCAAGCCCCTGCCATGGGCAGGGACACCTCCCACTAGAACAAGTTACTCAAGGCCTCATCCAGTTTGCCCTTAAGCTGTAATCACACAGAGGGTGCCACCAAAGTTGGAATTCAATCCTGTGCTGTACCTGCTGCCTGTCTGGGTCTTGGCAGAAGGCAACTACTTGGTTTGGCCTAAACTTAGTGTAAAAAAGGCTCCTTTGACCTCAGTGGGAAAGTTCTTATTGGCCTGGAGAACAATAAGAACTTGCCCTTGTTGACCTGAAGGTGCTTACTGACCTAGGGGTGTCCCTGCCTATGGTGGGGGGTGGTGGAACTAGAGGATCTTTGAGGTCCCTTCCAACCTAAACTGTTCTATGATTCTATGACTTTAGTAGGGCCAAAGCTTGAAGGAAAAAAAGCATGAGGTTTCCCAGGGAGGTTGTGGCTGCTCCCTCCCTGGAGGTGTTCAAGGCCAGGCTGGAGGAGGCCTTGAGTGACCTGTGCTAGTGGGAGGTGTCCCTGCCCATGGCAGGGGGTTGGAAGTGGATGATCTCTGAGGTCCCTTCCAACCCTCCCAGTCTATGATTCTATGAAAAACAGCAAGCAAAGTGAGTCCTGAACTGTGTAAGACACACAAAGGGATAGCAGGAAGGAAGACAAAGACTTTTTCCAGGCAGTAGATTCTGCTGCAGAAAGATTCACCTGCCCAAGCACTGTGCAGAAGCCAGAGCTGGGCATCAGGCAGTCTGCAGGCAGAGATCTTTGCAGGTTAGCTGCCTCCTGCCGAGTGCAGACAAGGAGCTGCTGTGCCAAGCACTTGTGACCTGCTGTGGGTTGTGTTTGTCAACTCCTCTGATCACCCTGAAGAAAGTAAGCCGAGCTGAAGCAGTGTGCAAACCACAGAGTTCTTCATTAGCATGAACAAAAACACAGCTGAGAGAGAAATATTCTACCAATTCTGGTTTTTTAATGTGTAAACACATCTAGAGCAGCATTGTCAGATCCAGTTTACAGTGCACTGCAGCTCTGTAAGGGTGAATGGCAGTGAAAAGGAGAGAGGCAAGAAAGGTTGAAGAGATGTATATAATGATGCTGAAAAAGACTTTTCTGAAGCCCTCAGGCTCCTGTGATGGGATCAGCAAATGAAACGTGGCTGTGTGTGTGGAGAGGGTGGAGAGAGGAGGGGAGAGCATGATTCAAAGGGACAGATCTTTTGTTAGAGGTTACTGATCCACTGGAAAAGGAAGATTAGTTAGGGAAGAGAAAAAGTGCCTGGAAGGGTTGGGTGCATGAGTGCTGCCCCAGCCCCACTCACGTCCACTCTCCTTGGTTAAAATCCAGGTCCAGATGAGTCAGGGCTCTGAATCCTGTGCTTTGGGGTAAATGACCAGGTACAGCCACTCCTGGAAGGTGCTGGGTGTTCATTAGCCACTCCTGGAAGGTGCTGGGTGTTCATTAGCCACTCCTGGAAGGTGCTGGGTGTTCATTAGCCACTCCTGGAAGGTGCTGGGTGTTCATTAGCCACTCCTGGAAGGTGCTGGGTGTTCATTCCCATGCTTGCTGCCTGAGCTGCCTGTCAGTGAGCTGTGGGTGCTGAGGGTGTCTGGAGAGAAGATCTCCTGCACATACATCTGCTGCAGGAACACTTGGAGACTGCTAACACACACACACACACACACACAAAGTATTCCTGCTTAATGGTGAGGCAGCCTTGATTGAAGGCAGATTTTCCTCTAAGAAGGATTGTGTCCACTCTGTACCACTAGACATATATCTACACACCTGTGTAGATAAATAGATACACAGGTATAGCTCTAGCTCTATAGGTGTATAGAGAGATTCCCTCACTGCTAGAAGGACATTGAGGGGCTGGAGTGTGTTCAGAGAAAGGCAACAAAGCTGGGGAAGAGTCTGGAGAACAGCTGGGGAGGAGCAGCTGAGGGAGCTGGGGGGCTTTAGTCTGGAAAGAAGGAGGCTGAGGGGAGACCTCTGACTATCAACAACTGCCTGAAAGGAGGCAGCAGTGAGGTGGGGTTGATCTCCCTAGTCTCAGGTGATAGAATGAAAGGGAATGGCCTGGAATTCCAGGGGAGGGTTAGGTTGGGGATTAGGAAACATTTCTCCAGTGGAAGAGTGGTCAGGGATTGGCACAGGCTGCCCAGGGTGGTGGAATCCCATCCCTGGAGGGGTCCAAGTAACTGTGTGGACGTGGCACTTTGGGGCATGGTTTAATGCTCGTGGAGGAGTTGTGTCTGTGCTTGGGCTGAATGATCTTGGAGGTCTTTCCCAGCCTTGATTATTCTGCAGCCTGTGTGTTGTGTGCTGCACACTGGGAGCCTGCACGGCACCAGGCTCCCTATGGATGTGTTTGTGGATTTCTCTGCCTGGAGCATTGCACTTTCCCACTCCTGCATAAATAAATAATAAATAGAGCATATGGGAGAGCTCAGAGCACATCTTCCTGCCTGATGTTCATGAAAAAAAAAGAAAGTAAAATATCAGAAGATAAAGATGGGAAGGGACCCCTGCAGGGAAAGCCTCTTTGTCTAAGGACCTTTCTAGGGCTATGATAGCAAATACAATAGCCAAACCTCATAAATCATAGCTCAGGAAAACATCCTTAGGGCAGGCTTTGACACTGTTTGCATATTCAAATGTTAACCCACTCATGAAAGAAAGACAAAATGTGTTTTTCTCTCAAAAATGTCAGCACAAGCTGGATTAGAAAAGATAATTCAGAAGTACTTCCAGAGTGTAATTACCACTGTCACCTACCTGCAATGTAGTTAATGAATGGGAAGAGGGGGATTCTATTAGGAAAAAAAAATTATGATTATTAGAGTAATTAATCAGCTGAGTGATGACAGCTTCCCTGAGAAAATAATCTGCAAAGGCCAAGTAGCTGCAGCAGGGCATGTTGGTGATAAAGCAGCAGAAGCACCAAGCAGCCTTCTGCCCTTAGATGTGGAAGTGGCACTGCTTTATGTCCTGAGTACCTGTGCATCTCCTGCACTTTGGGAGCTAAAAGATTCATTATCTCCTTGGTTAATTGCAATTCATAACCTTCTGGTCTCCCCCAAATAAATAAGTTTCTTTTCTCCATCTTCTTTGTCTTATCTCTTCAAGCCTCAGCCCAGGAAAGCAATTAAGGGTCTATTTATGCCTGCAGATCCCTGTGTGTTTATCAGCTTCACCCCACAGTTAGCTCAGAGGATTTTTCCATCTTGGAAAGTGAAGGTGGAACAGGAGCAGCAGAGGTAAAAAGAAGCCAGCCATGGTAGGAGCTTTCTGAGGACACTTGGGAAGGCCACAGCCCACCCTGCTTGGCTTCTCAATTTGAGATGTGAAGGCAGCAAAGAGAAAAAAAAGAGAATGAAAAGTGGAGAGGAACTTGGGCAAACTGCTGCAGTTCAGCACAGGCAGAGCTCAGCTGCTGGGGGTTTGTGCTTGAATTTCAGTCAGGCTGGGCTCAAAGGCAGCTCCTCAAGGCCCTGTCTCTGCGAGGACATGCAGAGCAGTGACAGTCCCCTGAGCCTTCCCCTCCCCCCTCGCAGAGGTCTTGTGCCAGGAGCCAGAGGAGACTTTTCTCCTCCTTGGAGCTGAATAGAAATAGAAAGGAGCCTCCAAGGCAGGAGCTGGCTGAGGTCCCCTGGGCAGGACATCTCTTGCTTGGGGACTTTGCTTTTCACATCAGCCTCTGAAGTAAATTCCCAGGGCAGAGGTGCTGTGAGGAGCTCGGCCGAGCACTTACTGCTGCCAGCAGCAATTCTCCTTCCCCTCCTCTGGGTGCAATTTCTTCGTGGCAGGGCTTTCATCTCTGGGCATCTCTGACCACAGGCCACACCATGCCCTGAAAGACCTCCTTCTTCCCCAAGACCCTGCAGCTGGTGTTCCTCATCCCTGCTCTGTCACATCCTCTGTTCCTCTTTCAGCTTGGCTCTGCTGAGCTCCTTCCTGCTCCCCATTGTCTGCAGCCACCAGGACTCCAGTCCCTGCAGGCAGCGTAACTTGGGAGCCCTCAGTGTGTTGTGGACTTAGGTGGCTGCAGGTATTGCAGAGGGCAGAGTGTGGTCACCACAGAATCACAGCATGGTAGGGGCTGGAAGGGACCCCTGGACGGAAGGGACCTCAGGAATCCAACTGCCCTGCCAAAGCAGCACCACCCAGGGGAGGCCACACAGGATGGGTCTGGCAAGTCTGTGTAGGACATGACCATGACTCCTCATCCCCTCTGGGCAGCCTGCTCCTGGGCTCCAGCACCCTCACCCCAAAGAACTTTCTCCTCAAGTTCAAGTGAATCCTCCTGGGTTCCACTTTGTACTCATTGTCCCTTAGGCTGTCACTGGGCACCATGAGAGGAGCCCAGCCCTGTCCTCATGACCTTTGGAGATTTATTTGCTTTGATCATCTCTCAGTCTTTGCTTGGAGACAGAACAAGGGAATGGCCTCAAGCTGAGGCTGGGGAGGTTTAGACTGGACATGAGGAGAGAGTGGTCAGGGACTGGCATGAGCTGCCCAGGGAGGTGCTGGAGTCCCCCAGCCTGGCTGTGTTTAAGCTGGTTTGGATGTGGAGCTTGGGGCTATGTTTAAGGTGGATCTTGTAGAGCAGGGTTCTAGGTTGGGCTTGGTGCTCCTGAGGGGCTGTGCCAGCCTGGGGGTGTCTGTGGTTCTGTGATTCTCTTTTTCAGGCTAAAATGTGCCTCAGGCTTTCTCCACAAGAGAGCTGTTCCAGTCCCCTGGTCACCTTGGCAGCCCTTTGCTGTACCCCTCCACCAGTCCCCTGTCCTTTTTGAACTGGGGAGCCCAGAAGTGATCCTTCAGTCCATCCAGGGGCACACAGTTCGGTGCAGATGCCATTGGGATAGAGCTCAGTGCAGGACTCGTTTGCAGTCCCCTCAGGCTGTGGCAGCAGCACTCCCCTGCAGGTCCATCAGCTTCCCCTGCTGGCCCGAGAAGGATTTCTCAAGGACAGGAGTGACGCAGGGCTCAGAGCTGACCCTTTCCTCTGCGTGCTGCCAGCGCTGTGCCTGGGTCAGGTTTGACCTCTGCTCCTCTCCAGCTTCTCTTTTCTCTCCTAATATATCTTAAGTGGTACCTTCTGCAGGCAGCTGGCGGCACAGCGAGGGGAAAGCAGCCACGGCCGTGGGCAGGGCGATGCCATCCTGGGGCTCTGTGTGGATTATTCCTTTGCAGCTAAAACAAGGCTGTGCTCACAGCAGCCTAACTACTGCAGAGGATAATGTATGAACAAATGCCAAAGGCAACAGCTCAGAGAGATATTATTTACATATTTATTAGAAACTCGGCGCTGCTCCTGAGAGCAAACCACTTCTGCCTTCAATTCCAATAAGTAAACGACCCAGTGGGCAAATAAAACAAAAGGGGAAACATTCCCTGCCACACTGTACACAGCCTAAGACAGAATATTCTGAACGTGAAATTAGTTTGCAAGATTAAAATAATAATAAAAAACCCTTAAAAAAACCCCAAACCTCCTGCCTGAGCTCTCTGTCTTGGTTGAGCACTCAGAAAACAATAATTGGAGAAGAATGTAATTATCCCTGGTATCATTGCCCCACAGACCAACAGAAAGATAATTAATCCTTGTTTATCTAAACTGCATTGTAGTTCAGTCTGAACTGCCCTGCAGCAACCAGCATCACTTCTGCTTTATCTGAACTTTCCCTGGCCTTGCTTTCACCATTTTTTTTCCCCTTTTTCCTTCTCTGGGTAGTTTAAGGGTGAAAAAATTGTGATAGCTGTGAGCTGTTATCTGAGCAAGAGCCCCTGGGCTGTAGGAGGAGGGACACAGCTCTGTGCAGGCCCTGCAGAAAGGCTGAGCAGACAGGGTTTGACGGCCAGATCTATTGTGAGCTCTGGAAAGCCTCCTCCAGAAACGTTGTGGGAGCTTTCTGGAGATGGAAGGAGTGGCAGAGTGGGAAAAAAAGTAAATTCAAATGGCTGTGGGATGGTTGGGTGAGGCCCCAGCATCACAGAGTGGTAGGGGTTGGAATGGACCTCTGGAGATCACCAAGTCCAATCCCTCTGCCTGAGCAGAGTCACTCCGAGGGGGTTACACAGGATGGAGTCCAGGCAGGTCTTGAGTGACTCCAGAGATGGAGACTCCATCACCTCTCTGGGCAGCCTGCTCCAGGGCTCCATCAGCCTCAAAGTAAGGGAAGTTCCTCCTCATGCTTAGGTGACACTTCCATGTTCAAGTCTGTGCCTGTTACTCCTTTTCCTGTCACTGGGCACCACTGGCAAAAACCTGGCCCCACCCTCCTGGCACCCACCCGTGAAGTATTGATCAGCATTGATCAGATCCCCCCCACAGCCTCCTCCTCTCCAGGCTGAACAGCTCCAGGTTCCTGAACCTTTCTTCACCAGAGGGATCACAGCTCACAGGATGCCAGGGGTGGGAAGGGACCAAAAGAGCTCATCCAGTCCAACCCCTGCCAGAGCAGGACCAGACAATGCAGCTCAGGGCACACAGAACACATCCAGACAGGCCTGGAAAGGCTCCAGAGAAGGAGACTCCACAGCCTCTCTGGGCAGCCTGTGCCAGGGCTCTGGGACCCTTCCAGGCAAGAAGTTGCCCTTGTGTTGAGCTGGCACCCCCTGGATGTTCCAATCCCTTCTCAAGCAGTTCTCTGTCCTTGATTTTCAAATGAAGTCTTTAAACTCTTTTCCTTCACAAAGTAAAAGCTGAGAAGCTGAAATTATTCTGATTTCATCAGCCCTTGTAGATGAGAAAAAGCAGATCCATTGCCTGACCCTCAGCCTGTCCTATCTTGTATCTTGTGGAGGAACACTGATACCAACAGCGGTTCAGGAGGCAGCACAGAGGTGTGGAGAGGCTGCAAGTGTCTGTTCCAAATGCTTGCTTGAAATATTCCCAAGTAGGTAAAACGATCAGGAAGAGGCACAAAGGCTTTGTAAAGGTTCTAACAAATGTAGGAGTGTTTGGAGGCCTTGGCAGTGCTGACCTCAGTATTCCAACTCCTCAGATGCCACAGGGAAGGAAGCTTTCAGCCACAGTCCTTAGTCTGTGCTGCTGGGAGGGGAACTCATGATTGTCAAAGAGCACCCCAGGCCCTAGCCCCTGCTAAATGTCAAGCTGCCAGCCCAGCAGCACCCTGCAGTGTTTGAAAATAGAAAGTGTAGGGCAGCAATAACAGGAATCTGCAGCAGCATGGAGACCCCAGCCCTGCCCTGAGCCAACAGCAGCAGCCTCTGGAGCTGCCCTCCTGGCAGAGAAGCCACCAGAGCTGATTTGAAAGGGCTTTTGGTGTCAGGACAGGGCTCTGCTGGCACTGCAGCTAACAACCTTTTGGGTAGTGGGGAAAAATGCTTAACAGATGTGACTTCCCATTTCCCACCCTCTCTCCTTTGAATTGCAAAGTGGCCTCCTGCTCATTCTGAAGTACAATATGTCTAACCTTCCAGGCATGGCTTAGTGCTCATTTCCTATGCCACGGTGAAGCTATGATTTATTTAACAAATTTCCACCCAGCAAATAAACCAACATTTGTTCTACCTGGAGGGTAGTTTCCAAATATCACAGCAGAGCCAGGCAGGGCTGCAACAGTTGGCAAAGGAATGGTGGTCAAAATGATGAATGGGGAGGGGGTCTTGGTTCAGACAGGGAGAAGGGAAGTCAAATGAGTAACCCCCACGAAACAGAGCACTGCATCTTCTGCAGTGGTTCTCCTGGGCAGGCACAATCATGAAGCCATCACATTTTCAGCTGTGTCTGTGGACTCAGAGCACACCACCAGATGTTTTCTGTACCAGAATGCTCACACAGAGTCAGCTCTAACGACTCACTGCTGAGGAAAGGCTGAACAGGTTTGAAAACAGCAGAAATTACCTTGAACTTTTATCTGAGCTTCAAATTGGAATGAAAAAAACCCAACCCCTCCTAATAAAATAATCTTTTCATCACCTAGGTTTGAACTCTTCTGTTCCCTTAGGGGGGTTACTGATGTATTTCCTCTCCCCACGACAGAGCAGAGGTGCCCAGGTTAGGGGCTGCCAAGTTTTCCTCTTAAAATACTGACTGCCAAGCTGGAGTTGCAGGCCACTTTGTGCTCTCTGTGCAGCTCTCACACCTGCACTGGAACTGGGAACTGCAGAATGCCAGGCTGGAAGGGACCAGCTGGCCCAGCCTGCCTAGGGGATGATGCTCTGATAGAGTCTGCAGTGGCCTGAGGTGTCTGTAGGGTTGGGAGCAGGCTCCTTCCATTGTAGTGGCATTGTGCACTGCTACCACAAACACTTAGCAAACGATTCCACCTCATGACCTGGTCATTAGAGCTGGGAATTTGGTGATGTGAGTTCTGTGAGTGCTGAATGTGAATTTAGAGCCAGGCTTGTTTCAGACAGCTTCAGGCAGCAGGTTGACACTGGAGTGGTGGTGGCACAGGCTGCCCAGGGGGCTTGTGGAGTCTCCCCCTCTGGAGATACTGAAAACCCACCTGGATGTGTTGCTGTGTGACCTGCTCTGGGTGATCCTGCTCTGCAGGGGGGTTGGGCTGGCTGAGCTTTAGAGGTCCCTTCCAGCCCCTGACATTCTGTGCTGCTGTGATTCTGTGATCTCTCACCTGACAGTGTTTTCAAGGGGTGTGTAAGCCCAGCCTGTTGCAGATGTGGTGCAGGGAAGCCCACACAGCTCCAGACCTTCCTGTCTTTCCCCCTTGATAAGAAACTCCAGGGATGGAAGGGATGTGGAAGGGCAGGACATGACTTTCTCCAGTGAAGCTCAGTTGCTGCATTTGGAGATGTGGGTAATAAAACATATTCCCTATCTTCAGGGTGGAAGAAAGAAGCTTGCCCAAAATAAACACAACCAAAGGGAGTTTTCTTTGGGTTTTATTTACTGTGGGTTATTAAAGTGACAAGTCTGTGCTATCCATGCAGCATGGAGGATTAGAAGGCTCCAAGGACAGAGCTGGGACCCCAGTGGGTGCTTAACTTCCACAACAAACAAACACATTTCTCTGCCTCCACATCCCTCCTGTTTGCTTTGTGGCAGGCAGCCGTGCTGGGCAGGCTGGAAGCACTGCAGTCATGGCAGTGAGTGACATCTGAAGAGCTGAACTGTTCCTCCCTGCCCAGGGATTAAAAGGGAGCTGGGCAAGGAAATCATCAGGCTTTGCTGTTTACAGGAGTCATTTGGTCTGTGTCTTTTTTTTTTCTCCTTCATATTTTAAATTCATAAACTATTTAGCTTAGGCAAATGTGGTTAAATCCTAATAGACTCCTCAGACTTGCAGGGAAAGAGGTTGATTGTTTACTCTCTGCTGTGTAAATAACTAACACAAACCATAGCACCTCTCCCCTGCTCTCCTTATGCCCTCTCCTCAGTGAACATAAAAGGCTTTTGAGCAGAGCAGGCTGGAGGAAGCTGGTGGTGGACACAAGGACACCCTGGTTGGAATCCATCCCTTCAGTGGAGCTGCAGCAGCATCTGACTGCAGGGGGACCTGGCTGTGGCCAGATGCCCACTGCTGACACTGGGAGTGAGCTCTTTCCGTCTTCCTTCTGCAGCTGAGAGGACTTCTCAGGGCTTCATTTCTTTGCCCTTGCTTCATCATAAACTTTGTCCCTGATGGTGTGAGAAGCGTAGGAGGTGATGCAACTCAAATCCTTCATGCCCCTGCTAGCAGGCACTGGTAGGGTGGTCGATTGTGGGAACAGAAGGGTCATGGACAGGGAAGGACAATAGGAGTGGTCAGGCTCAAGGGCCTCATGGAACAGCCATGGACAAGATCAGGGGACTGGAGGTGAGGGCGAGAGACCTGAGGCTGTTTTAGTCTGGAAAAGAGAAGACCCAGAGAGGATCTTAAGTGGTGGAGGTCACCAGGGTGGGGCTGGGCTCTTCCCAGTGGTGCCCAGGGACAGGACAAGGGGCAGCAGGCACAGCCCAGGAGCTTTCACTTGAACCTAAGGAGAAAATTCGAGGGTGCTGGAGCATTGGAGCAGGCTGCCCAGAGAGGTTGTGGAGTCTCCTCCTCTGGAGAGATTCCAAACCCACCTGAGCCTGCTTCAGTGCAACCTGCTCTGTGCAACCTGCTCTGTGCAGAGCTGCTCTGTGCAACCTGCTCTGTGCAACCTGCTCTGTGCAAACCTGTTCTGTGCAACCTGCTCTGTGCAAAGCTGCTCTGTGCAA
>VWYK01113064.1:0-31499 GCA_013399775.1 Semnornis frantzii | reverse complement strand
AACCTGCTCTGTGCAGCCTGCTCTGTGCAAAGCTGCTCTGTGCAACCTGCTCTGTGCAAACCTGCTCTGTGCAAACCTGCTCTGTGCAACCTGCTCTGTGCAAACCTGCTCTGTGCAACCTGCTCTGTGCAAACCTGCTCTGTGCAAACCTGCTCTGTGCAACCTGCTCTGTGCAACCTGCTCTGTGCAAAGCTGCTCTGTGCAACCTGCTCTGTGCAAAGCTGCTCTGTGCAACCTGCTCTGTGCAAAGCTGCTCTGTGCAAAACTGCTTTCCCAGGTGGGTTGGACTGGATGTTCTCCTTTCCAGGCCCCACCAGGCTGTGATTCTGTGATAGTTTATTTCTGATTAGATCTTGTACCAGTCTTAGGTAGCCTTTCCTTCCTAAACTGGGTCAGGCTGCCAGGAGAGGTGCAGGGCAGAAGGGAGGTGCTTGAAGTGACAGCTGGAGGACATGGCTTTGTTAGCAGCACTTCGCTTTCCTCCTGGAGATGTCCTGCAGAAGGACAGTTCATTGCCTGTGTGCTCTGGGACTTGGACCTGTCTTTCCAGAGCCAGCAGTGAAACATCCCACCCGGAGCTAAGCAGCTGCTAAAAGGCTTCCCAAAGCTGGAGAGGAGCCTGAGAGGTGACCTCAGCAATGGGCATCAATGTGTGCAGGGTGAGTGCCAGGAGGCTGCAGCCAGGCTCTGCTGGGTGATGCCCAGTGCCAGCACAAGGGCAATGCTGGAAGCTGAGGCAGAGGAAGTTCCATGGGAACATGAGGAGGAATTTTTTGCCTGTGAGGGTGACAGAGCCTGGCACAGGCTGCCCAGGGGGGTTGTGGAGTCTCCCTCTCTGGAGATATTCAAACCCCTCCTGGATGTGTTCCTGTGTGAGCTGCTCTGGGTGCTGCTGCTCTGGCCGGGCTTGGACTGGCTGAGCTCTGGAGGTCCCTTCCAGCCCCTGACACTCTGTGACTCTGTGTCTTTGTGACATCTTTCTCTTGCTGTAGCTCTCCAGCTGCTTTCAAGCCCCAGGAGCTCTCAGCCCCTGTGACTCCTGGAGGAGCTGCTGGGTTTAGAGCAAGGATCCTGAGCCGTCAGCTGGGTGGCTGTTTGCAGCCTTGTCTGCAGCCACACAGTGCCACAGATCACAGCACGAGCAGAGCTTGCTGTTCATCAAGCAGTCAATAACAGTGGTGCAGAATTCTCTTTCCCAAGGACACCTTTCATTTCAGCCTCCCAGGGAGCTGGGAATAAATGGTCCCTTAGCAGCAGCAGCAGCTGACCTCTCTGCTTGGTTAAAATGTGGGCGTCTTCTGACAACAAAAACCCCACCATTTGCTAAATGAAGCAAAACACCATAATAGGTTTAATGATGTAGATTTATCTCCTAACAGTTGTTTGGAGATCACAACAAATCATTAAAATCATTAACTCTCCAAGCTAAATTAGATTACAGATCTTGGAGGATGTCTGGCCGCGGCGCTTGCAGAGCAGTGCCTCTTCCTGCCTGCAGATCATTAATTCTGCTCAGATTCCTCCCCAAACAATGAACCAATTCAACATATTCCAAGTCAGATTAAACAACAACAACAACAACAACAAGCCAACATCTTTGTGTGGTGCTTGTTTTGTTCCTTCTTCCAGACTATTTCCATTGCTGGGAAATCTTTTCCTGGTGTGGCCAGAACAGGCTGTGTCTCTCTGTGGGGAATGTTGACTCTTCTTGTGTCACTCAGCTGCAGGTTTCTAGCTGAAAGCCAAGGAATCTGGTNTGAGAGGGCTGCAGCAGCTCTGCTGTGAGGACAGGCTGAGAGAGTTGGGGCTCTGCAGCCTGCAGAGGAGAAGGCTTCCAGGAGAGCTTGGAGTGGCCTTGCAGGATGTGAAGGGGGCTGCAGGAAGGCTGGGGAGGGACTATTGACAAGGATTAAGAGGAATGGGTTAGAACTGGAACTGGATGTTAGGGTGCAGGGAGGGTGGTGAGAGCCTGGCACAGGTTGCCCAGGGAGGTGTTCAGCACCAGGCTGGATGAGTCCTTGAGCAACCTGTTCATGGTGTTCATGCACCCTCACCTGATCACACCAAGCTCCCAAATATCTTGATGAGTTGTTTTGGGTGAATTTCCAACTGAAGTCTTGCCTGGATGTGTCCTTGAGCAGCCTGCTCTAGTGGGTTGGTACTGGATGATCTCTGAGGTCCATTCTGTGACCCTATGATTGCAGTGGTTCTGTTGCTCTCACAATGCCTGGCCTTGAGCAGAAGTCAGCATCATCTCATGAGATGTCTACTGAGGCCACATCTGGAGTGTTGGGTCCTGTGATCCTCAGTTCCACAGGGAACTACTGGAGAGAGTCCAACAGAGCCTGCAAGCATGATTACAGGACTGGAGCATCTCCCTTAGGAGAGGCTGAGAGTCCTGGGGCTGCTTAGCCTGGAGAAGTGCAGCCTGAGAGGGGATCTGATCAATATTTAGGAATATCTGAAGGGTGGGTGTCAAGCAGAAGGTGCCAGACTCTTTTCAGTGGTCTGCTGTGGTGGGATGAGGAGCAACAGGCACAAAGGGCAACCCAGGAGGTTTCACTTGAACTTAAGGAGAAAATTCTTTGGTGGGAGTGTGCTGGAGCCCTGGGGAGGTTGTGGAGTTTCCTTCTCTGGAGAGATTCCAAACCCACCTGCACAGTGTGATCCTGGACAAGCTGCTGTGGGTGCCCCTGCTTGAGCCAGGGGGGTTGGCCTGGTTTGAGGGTGTGCTGCATCCAGGGGCACAGGAGGAGCATCCCTGAGAATTTCCTGTCGTGACTGAGCTTTCTCTTTGTTTTTCTGTCTCCCCACTGCACAAAGGGTCCTGCTGGAGAAGGCAGTGTTTGCATTTCAAAAGGAGGACTGGCTGCAGTCTGAGGTGCTTCTGCTGGGGGCTGCTGCTCTTGCAGGAGCCCTGAGGAGGTTACCCTGGGCTGTCTGTGTGGAGACTATCACGAGAAGAAGTTTTTGTCCCAGAGAGTTTAGAATCTACACCAGGGACTGTGTTTGCAGCTCACAGCTGCCTGCTTGCCTCTCCAGCCAGGAGCATCCCAAACCTTGTCCAGAAATTGCAGGGGAATGATGGTGTGTAGAGGTGGGGAAGCAGCCCAGGGCAGCCTGCCAGCAGGGCTCTTGGTCCAGAGAGAATCTTTTCTCCTTTGTCTGTGAGCGTCCTCCGGGCCCCCAGGATGGTGTGGGAAGCTGAGCATTCAGTTCTGACTTTCTGGAGTCATTTTTAGTATCTTTATCTTCTTTTCTCACATTTTAAAACTCATCATTTATCCTCCTTATGCCTTGATGCTTTTTTTCTCCTTCCCCCCTCCTCCTCAGCTCTCCTTCTCAGACAATTTCATCTCTGAGTCTGTGTAACCCTTGGCAGATTTCACCCTCATTGCCACTGTGTTTCACTGCAAAGAGCTTCACACTTATTAGAAAGGGAATAATTTGGGAAATGTGAAAAAAAAAAAAAAGGGAAAAAGAAGAAAATAAACTGAAGTGTGGATCCTTTTCACAGTGCAGTAGAAGGGGATTTATTTAAAGGGAAATGAACTTTCCTAAGTGCTAAGCAAGCTCAGGTATCCAAAAAGGTCAGGCTGGGAAACTGATCTGCTGGAGAGGGAAGTAAATCAGGGAGAGGGGGAGTTGGAGGGGTGGGAAAGGCCTTTGCTGTGCCCAGAGCAGAGCAGGATGGAGGATTTGGGATGATGGTGGGAGCAGTGATGCAGAGAGTGGCAGCTGCAGGGGGACCTGGCTGGGTACCACCCCAGCTTGCCTGGTTCATGAGAGCATCACCTCAGAGCCAAGCTCCTGTTCAGAGCAGAACTTGGGAGCTCCAGAAGGTCATCATAAAAAAGCCTTTGAGATGGCTGAGAGGCTTGGGAAGGGATTAAATGGGAAGATCATTTTCCTCCATCTCTCTGCCCCGTGAGGTGCCTAATGGCTGCCATGCCTGTGAGAACAGAGCACTTCCCCAGCCTCCTTTTGGCACCACTTTTATGCCAACACTTCAAGCACAGACCATGCATCTGTACCACCACCACAGCAATTGCATCTCCCTTCTCTGCTGGTCACAGAGCAAGGCAGGAAGTGTGACTGGGATTTCAGGAAAGCCAAGAGGCTTGTGCCAGTCTGAGCTGTCTGATGGTCTCGGGCAGCAGCCCTCAGGCACAGGGTGAGGAAAGCCATGGGGTTAGGCTGCCTTTGGGGAGTGTCAGAGGGCTCTTGCTCTGACTGAGCCTCCAGTTCACAGGTCAGAAGGGATATGGAGCTTTCCCTATAGCATTCCAGGTGGGTTAGATGTGGCTCTGGGCAGCTGATGTAGCTGAAGATGGTTTTGCTCCCTGCAGAGGGGTTGAACTGGTTGGCCTTTGAAGGTTCCTTCCAGCTCAAAACGTGCCCTGTTTATTGTGCTGGACATGGAGGTGTTACCTAGGTGGACAAGGTGGCTGGAGGGCAGAGGAGCCTTCCCAAGCCTCCTCTCCAAGGTGGACACCCTGAGGGCAGGTTTGGTTGCTGCAGGATGGAGCAGAGCTGCTGTTCCATCCTGGTGACTCTACAGCCTGACCGAGCTGTGCAGCTCCACTGCAGGAGGCTTTCTGTGCCTCTTTGCTTTGTTGGAGCCAAATGCCAAAACACCAGGAGAAAGTTGCCTCAGGCACTCTTTCTTGTGGAGTTAGAGGGGGAGCATTCTGGCTCTTGACACCTTGGCAGGGGTTCCCAGAGCCCATATGTCAGATTCAGAGAAACAGTTCACATTAATTTTAAATCTTAGACCTTTGCTAAGCAACTGCATCTCTCATTGCAATTCTGCCCACAGTTTACTCCAAACAGGCTTGACAATAGGCACTGAGATCTGAGTGTTTCAGCAAAAGAGGATCCCAAAACAGGATCCATCCTCGCTCTGTTTGTCTCATGGCCATTAAAATGGGTGTGAAAAGTGCTTGGTGGCTGCCCCTTTGAAATCCTAACTCCAAGTCTTTGTTGCTATTGTTTAGCAATGATGTTTGTTACTGACAGGGCTGTGGCACCCGGGGGCCGAACTTGCATTATTCAGTGCAAGCAGATATCAGAAACAGTTCTGTCCTCGAAGCAGCAGTCATCTAAGTGAGGCTAACAGAGGTTAATAGGTAACAGCCCAGCACTGTGCTGCAGTCCTCCTGGCTTCCAGCACTGCAGGAGAGCTGCAGCACTCATCCTCACTCAGCCTCTTGCTGAACCTGCCAGGCTCTGCTCCATGGGTTCCCTCTGCTCCCTAGGAAATGGTGTTGCAAAAGCTTAGGGGTAGGAGCAGGGTTTGGAGAGCTGTGCCAACTGCAGCACATCTGCCTGCTGGCTGCTCTGCCAGCTCCTGCTCCTCTGCTCCAGCCTGTTGGAGGCAACTGCCAATGGATCACCTCAAGGTGTAATGAGTCCTTCAGAGTCAGCTCCTGGCTGCTCTGTTGCCTGCTTTCTGCCCAGACTGTTGCTCCCCACATCCATGAAGCTGTTCCAGTGCACAGGCAGCAGCTCACTGATTACCAGGCTAATGAAGTGTCTTTTTCTGTGCTGCCCCTCTGAGGTTCAGCACAATCTAAAGTTGTTGTCTTTACTCTCTTGCAGGTGTTGGCTTCTGCCCTAAGATGGTGGCAGGGCAGCTCTGTGCCTGTGTGCCAGTAAGTTGCAAACACTTTACTAGCAGTTTGCAATGGGCACCTTCCAGAGATGTTACTTTACTAATGCAAGGTTTGCTTTCTGGCTGCAACCCTTTCCCACCATTAATACATTGCACTGAGCTGATGACAGAACCACAGAGTGTCAGGGGCTGGAAGGGACCTCCAGAGCTCAGCCAGTCCAAGCCCTGACAGAGCAGATCACACAAGAATGCATCCAGATGGTTCCTGAATGTCTCCAGAGGAGACTCCACAGCCCCCCTGGGCAGCCTGTGCCAGGCTCTGTCACCCTCATAGGCAAAAAATTCCTCCTCATGTTTAAATGAAGCTTCCTCTGCCTCAGCTTCCAGCATTGCCCTTGTGCTCGCACTGGGCATCACCCAGCAGAGCCTGGCTGCAGCCTCCTGGCACTCACCCATGGCTGAGGTCACCTCTCAGGCTGCTCCAAGCTCCCAGCCCCAGCTCCCTCAGGCTCTCCTCATAAGTTCCCTCTGTGCCTGCATTTGCCTGCCAGCAGCACTCCCTGCAAATCCTCACCTCCTGCCCATGCAACAAGGATGGTTCCTTGTGAGCAGAGACAGGGACTTGGCCTTTTCCTGGGAAGCAGCAGTTCCTTTGGAGTGTTGTGCTTGGCACCTGGGGACCACAGCAGTGGGTGGGTGATAAAAATGCTTGGAAGAGAGCAGAATTTCCCCTTGAGAGGAGGAGTTGGATGGGAAGAGATGGCAGGAGTGGTGCAAATGTGGGAATCCAAGTTTCCATATGCTCCTTTCTTCCACTATTGCCTCCACAAAACTCAATGGCAGCTGAGCATGTCACAACACAGAATCTGTGTCTGTGCTGCCAGGCAGGGACCTCCACTTCCCAGTCACACAGACCTCAGAAATGTTCTTCTCCCCACCCCCTGCTCCCTCCTGCCTTTGTGCCTTTGCACTTCTGCATCTTTCAGCTGGGGCAGGAGGGGCAAGCTCTTCCTCCCTGGCTCTGGGTAGATGGTCAGGACAAGAGGGAATGGATTGAAGCTTGAGGAGGGCTTGAGGAGGGCAGATTTAGATTGGAGATGAAGAAGAAATTCTCTCCAGTGAGGGTAGGGAGGCACTGGAACAGTGTGGATGTCCCCTCCATGGAGCTGTTCAAGGCCAGGTTGGATGGGATCTTGAGCAGCCTGGGCTCATGGCAGGGGGTTGGATCTGGATGATCTTGAAGGTCCCCTCCAACCCAAACCATTCTGTGATTCTATGGTTTGGGGAGCAGAGAAGTGGATTTTTGGCCTCACACACACCAGTGGTAGAAAACCCTTAAGCTGTGCTTTAAAAGCCCCTTTGGCTCTGGTGGTGATAGCCAAACATGCCCATGGCCCTGGTGCCACATGCCCTGTGTCTTTGTGTCTCTGCCTGGGTGACAGCAAAGTGGAGCAGCCTGAGAGGTGACCTCAGCAATGGGGATCAATGTGTGCAGGGTGAGTGCCAGGAGGCTGCAGCCAGGCTCTGCTGGGTGATGCCCAGTGCCAGCACAAGGGCAATGCTGGAAGCTGAGGCAGAGGAAGTTCCATGGGAACATGAGGAGGAAGCTTTTGCCTGTGAGGGTGACAGAGCCTGGCACAGGCTGCCCAGGGGGGGTGGGGAGTCTCCCTCTCTGGAGATATTCAAACCCCTCCGAGATGTGTTCCTGTGTGACCTGCTCTGGGTGCTCCTGCTCTGTCAGGGCTTGGACTGGCTGAGCTCTGGAGGTGCCTGCCAGCCCCTGACACTCTGTGACTGTGTGAAAATGAATCTGAAACTGAGGCTGGAGGGGACACATGGAGGGAGAGATGCAGAAGCCCAGCAGAAAGCAGGATGGGAGAGAGCAGTGCTGAGAGCTCCTCAGAGGGACATGTGTAGAAGCAGTCACCAGAAAAGCTCTTTCTCTTTTTTTCCAACCCAAGGCATTAAGGCTTTTTAAAAGTGGAAAGTAGTCATTATTTTAATACATGTGCACTGGCTGTGGGCTCAGATAGCCCTGCTAAATCTGGAGATACAGCCTGGCTTATTCAGAGCAATTTAACTTCTGCAGGGCCTGTCTGAACTCCTTCTTAAAGCGTGTGCTGAAATTCCCTCTTGCTTGACTGAGGCCAGCTATGGCTGTCTGCTTTTATCCTTTTTGCAGAATTCCAGCATGAAGCTGTGAGACAATCGTGAAGCAGTCACCCAGCCACTTCCCAGCATCTTTTTACACCCCCCCCTGCCAGCACAGCATCCTGTGATGTAGGGTGCAGTGGGGAGCTTCTCTTCAAGCACTGCGGATCTTTTGCCACCCTTTGAGATGCTTTTTGCTTTGCAATTCCATATTTACTGCCAATAATTTTGATCCATATTCCTCCTGGCTGCCTGGTGATCTGTAGTGGTCTTGCAGCAATGCTGCACCCTTAGCTGCTTTGAAGTGCCACAAGGAGGAAGAAGGGCACTTGGCTTCTCTTGTCCACTTCTGGCCCCCCCCAGGTCAAGAGGGACACAGAACTGCTGGAGAGAGTCCAGCACAGAGCCACAGAGATGCTGAAGGGAATGGAACAGCTCTGGTAGGAGCAGAGCCTGAGGGAGCTGGGGCTGGGAGCTTGGAGGAGCCTGAGAGGTGACCTCAGCAATGGGCATCAATGTGTGCAGGGTGAGTGCCAGGAGGCTGGAGCCAGGCTCTGCTGGGTGATGCCCAGTGCCAGCACAAGGGCAATGCTGGAAGCTGAGGCAGAGGAAGTTCTGTGGGAACCTGAGGAGGAATTTTTTGCCTGTGAGGGTGACAGAGCCTGGCACAGGCTGCCCAGGGGGGCTGTGGAGTCTCCCTCTCTGGAGATATTCAAACCCCTCCTGGATGTGTTCCTGTGTGACCTGCTCTGGGTGATGCTGCTCTGGCAGGGCTTGGACTGGGTGAGCTCTGCAGGTCCCTTCCAGGCCCTGACATCCTGTGGTCCTATGTGACCCAACACCACTGTGGCCACTAACCCATGTCCCCAGGTGCCACACCCACACCTTTCTTGAGCACCTGAGGGATGTCTCCACCAGCTCCCTGGACAGCCTGTTCCAACCTCTGACTGATTTCTTTCAGTAAAGATTTTTTCCTGATAGCCAACCTAAGCCTCCCCTGGTGTAGCTTGAGGTCATTTCCTCTTGTCCTGTCATTTGATGCCAGGGAGAAGAGCCCAACCCCCACCTCGCTCCAGCTTCCTTCCAGGGAAATGCAGACAGCAGTGAGGTCTCCCTTCAGCCTCCTCTCCCCCAGCCTGAAATGGGAGGTTGTCCTTTTGCCCCCACAGCAGTGCTCAGTCGTCAGCCCTGGGAGCTGTGGTGCCTCTGTCAGCAGCAGATGAGGTCTGCTCCTGCCTCAGGCTGGTCGTGGCAGCAGATAAGGAATGCCAGGTTATCTTCCTCAGCTGCCTTGACTCATGAACTGGCATGGCACAAAGCTTGCTGGGAAGTGCAGGTTTTCTGCCATTTGTGCAAATTAACTCCCCTAATTAACTCACACATAGAAATGCACTTAGAATGAAGACATTAAGTTGATTATCTAGAAAATTGCTACCTTGGTAGACTCCCTAATGCCACCTCTAAATATGCCAAGAATCAAATTGCTCCTGTGGCATTGTTATGTCACTGCAATTGAATGCTCACTGATGGAAGACTCCACTTGCCTTTTTTTGGCTAAATTTAACCTTTCATTTCAGAGAGTGGCAGCAACTGAGCCCAGCTGAGCTCCCTCTAACCTTTCAGAGAAAGCCTCTTTGATAAGCTCTTCCCCTGCTGCATTTTCGTTGTGAATTAACACCACCCCACCCCACCCCACCCCCCCCCAGGTATTTTGGGTGTTTGGGAGATTAGATTCTTATCAGACTCGGCCACGTTTGAGGTTATCACTTGGAGTAGCTCAAATGAGACATTTACAATGTGGGTGGCCAAGGATGGAAATAAGCTGAAGGCATTTCAGGAGGTTTGGCTCTCCCTGCGACCCAGAACACTGGAACAGGTTCCCCAGGGAGGTGGTGGAGGTCCCACCCCTGGAGATATTCAGGGCTCTGAGCAACCTGCTCTAGTTGGGATGTCTCTGCCTGCTGCAGAGGGCTTGGGCTAGGTGACCTTTACAGGCCCCTTCCAACCAGGGGGGGCAGGGAAGCCAGGCTGTGCTGCTAGGACCTTGCTCCACAGGGCAGAAGCTTGGTGGCCCTGCCTGAAACCATGGCCTTGGAAAGCAGCCCCCCGGCCCCCTGGCACAGTCACCACTTACAGTTTGGAATGAAATGCTTTCAGAGTGTGCTGAGATGCTGTCAGCCTCAGATGGTGCAAGCAAATATATATGTTTTATGCAAATAGAACTTGGTGAGAAGAGAAAGCTTCATACCCTGCAGCATGGGCCAGAGGAAAAGAGCAAAACATGGACTCCTGAATCTCCTGCTCTCCCACTGCAGCTGATACTGTGGCTAGAAAGGCCAGAGCTGGACAGAGCTGAATTAAACAGAAAGCTAAATGTAGGCTTTGGTCCACGCAAGCTTGATCTGTGACTATGAGAGGAGTGGAGAGAGAGAGCTACAGGCAGGTCCAGCTCTGAGCCCTTTAAAATGAAGCCTTGATCAACAGCACAATTTCCTCTGGCTTTGGTGAATACAGAGGCTGCAGACTGCTTACAAAGGGCTCCCACCAGAGAACCTCTCCCTCAAAGAATTCCAGACACAGCTCATTTCCAAGCCAGAGCTGTCAGTGTGTAATGTGTCACCGTCTGGTCCCAGTCCAGAACAGAGGAGGTCTCACAGAGCCTTAGGAGCTGGGCGGCCCTGGGAAGATCACCCAGCCCAAGCCCCCTGCCAGAGCAGGATCTCCTGGTTGTGGTTTCTTTTTTAAACAGTCCAGTTTTCATTGTTGGCTTTTTTATTTAATCCTCCTTTCCATCTCTTGTTTTCCCTCATCTTCTTTTCATCTCCTTCCTTTTATCTCTATCTCCCTCTTTCCCCTATCTTCCTCCTTTCCTCTCCTCTCCATCTCCTTCCTTTTCCCCATCTTCTTTTCATCTCCATCATTTCAGCACCACCTCCCCATTCCCACCCCACACTTGCCTCTTTTTTCCCCAAATCCCACAGCAGCTGTGTTCTGTTGGAGTCTCCTCCCACCCCAGGTGTGACCAGTTTGCCCTCCCTGCCCTTTTTAATCCCAGGCAGAAGGGCAGAAGCTCTAAGCTGTGCCCATCTGGGCAGAGGATCCTCTCCTCTCGTCACTGGTGAGTTCCCTCATGGTTCACACTGGGTGAGTGGGAGTGGGACAAAGACAAAGGCTGGGGGGCCTGGTGGCCCCCCAGTTAGCTAGGAACAGGCTTGATGATCACTGTAACATCACCCATGGGTGCCTGCTGGGTCTCTGTATTCAGGTGGAGCTCCTCTGTGCTTAGCTGCTTCTCCCTGCTTGCTTATGTTGACTCTCAAAGCTAAAAGCAAAGCTTTGTTAAGCACAACTTGGTCCCATCCTAGCTACTGCCAAAATCCACTCCTTCCCCTTCCCCACTGCTTGCTTGCTTGTGCCAAGTTTCTGGTCCTGCTCCACAAGTCTCATAATTTATTGGCTACTCCAGCCTCTATTAATTGCTATTAAGAATTGCACTCTTTCAGCCCATCCATTAGCAAACTTCAAGGTGCTTTATTATTACGATGATGATGATTATTTGGCAATTAGCTGCTGCAATTATCTTGCTGAACACTGTTTAAATGGCTCCAGTGTACTCCTAGGTGCTGCTTTTTGCATGTTCAGGCAGTTAAAATGAAGGAGCCCTCACAAAACCTCTGCTGCTTCACTCGTGTGGTGGCCACTGTCCTGTGGCTAGAGGAGGGAGCTGGCTGCTGGTGCTCACCACTGAGCTCTGGCTGCACACAGCTCCCAGTTACAAGCTCTTGGCACTTGCTGTTTTCTTTACCAAGTTTTCCATTCAGCAGGAGCCCAAACAGGTCCTTTGTGCCTTGGCATCACTGCTGGTGCAAGATGCCTGTGTGTGAAGCTCATTAAGAGGAGCTCTGCTCTCAAAGGCTTCATGATCTGTATGGACAAGCCTGACACAAAGCATTATCTTCTCAGCAGGGAGCAGGAGCACCAGGTGGCATGGCCAGTTCACTGGGGAGGTATGCCAAGTGTGTGACCCTCTGTAGTGAGTTCTGGATGAGCAGCCCTGGGAGATCTGCTTGGACAGTGTCCTCCTTGGGTTTGCTTTTACTTGACCCTAAATGCAGCCAGCAGAATCAAGCTGACAAGAGGAAATGGCCCCAAGGTCACAGAACCACAGAGTGCCAGGGGCTGGCAGGGACCTCCAGAGCTCAGCCAGTCCAAGCCCTGCCAGAGCAGATCACACAGGAACACATCCAGGAGGGGTTTGAATATCTCCAGAAAGGGAGACTCCACAACCCCCCGGGGCAGCCTGTGCCAGGCTCTGTCACCCTCACAGGCAAAAAATTCCTCCTCGTGTTCCCATGGAGCCTCCTCTGCCGCAGCTTCCAGCATCGCCCTTGTGCTGGCACTGGGCATCACCCAGCAGAGCCTGGCTGCAGCCTCCTGGCACTCACCCTGCACACATTGATGCCCATTGCTGAGGTCACCTCTCAGGCTGCTCCAAGCTCCCAGCCCCAGCTCCCTCAGGCTCTGCTCCTACCAGAGCTCTTCCATTCCCTTCAGCATCTCTGTGGCTCTGTGCTGCACCAAGGGAGGGATTAGGATGATTAGGTTTGATATCAGGATATTCTGTCCTGCAGGAGTGGTCAGGGGTTGGCACAGGCTGCACAGGGAGGTGGAGTCACCATCCCTGGAGGGGTTCAGGAAATGTGTGGCCCTGGCACCTGGGGACAGGCTGTAGTGGCCATGGTGGTGTTGGACTGGATGAGCCTGGAGGTCTCTGCCAACTTTAATGACTCTACACTCCCAAGTTCCTCTCCTAGCAGCACAGTCACTGATCCACAGCCCCAGGCTCTAGGCTGCAGCTGATTCTTCATCTTCCTCAGCAGCTCCTGCATCCTCCTCAGCACTTCCCTCTGTCCCTGCCAGCAGAGCCTCTCTGCTTACACATCCACACCACTCACAGCAGAAGGCACAGAGTCCTGGCCTCAAAATGAGGCAGAAGTGAACTTTTTAACCCTGCCTTTTACAATGTCAGCACACCCAAAATGGAATTCCACTGCTCGAGAGGCTCAGCCCCAGCAATCCTTCACTGCTTGAATTTTAAGCCCTGGATTTTTGTTTTTTATTATCAGCCTTCTGTTGAGTCTGAGACATAATAAGTTGTTATTTGTCTGGCTATCAGAAGGCTGCTTAAATACTATCAGTTGCCTGAGGGCTGTGGAGTTTTTCATCACAGACATGTAAGACCCAATGTCACAGTTCTCCAAATGTCAGGAAATTAATTATGGACTCTTGCCAGCCCCTTTACTTTGCTCCCAGTTCTGCTTAATGTCATGTTTAGAGACTTAATTTAGAAACCCAGCTCATTAGCTCCAAGGGACCAGTAAGAGAAATATTTCTTAGCACACACAGAGGGCTCAGCTCATTGTTTGCTGAGTGTGAAGCAGGCTGATAGGCAGAGAGAGAATCTGCTGCCGCTGCCAGACCCAGCCTTGTGCCTGCTGCCTTTCTGTGAGATCAGGCTCTGTGTCCCAGACCCACAGCTCATCCCCTTCACCACTTGCTGAGGCTGGGCTGAGTTCATCAAGGAGCCTGCCTTGGAAGGTTGTGTCTGAGGAAGCCTTCTCTAGCCCTGACAGGTGGAGGAGCTCCTGCTGCTTTCCACAGCTCAAGGGAAGTGAAGGCTGTGACACTGCAGGTTCAGATTGTGGTGTTCTGAGAGATTCATTCATAGAATGGTTTGAGTTGGAAGGGACCTTGGAGATCATCTAAGTCCATAGCAGGGACACCTGCACTAGCCCAGGTTTCTCAAGGCCTCATCCAACCTGGCCTTGAACATCCCCAAGGAAGGGAAGCATCCAGAACCTCCCTGGGCAAGCTGTGCCAGTGTCTCACCACCCTCTCTGGAAAGAATTTTCTCCTGATCTCCAGCCTGAATCTTCCCTCAAGCTTCAGTCCATTGCCCTTCATCCTGAGCAGGAATTCCTTGTGAGAGGGGGTGGGAAATAATTTCATTCCTTTATCTCCTCATCCTGCACAGTTTAATGGCCATGGCTTAAGTCTGGACTCTGTGGACATGGAAGTGTTGGAGCCAGTCCAGAGGAGGCCACCAAGATGCTGAGAGGGCTGCAGCAGCTCTGCTGTGAGGACAGGCTGAGAGAGTTGGGGCTCTGCAGCCTGGAGAGGAGAAGGCTTCCAGGAGGTCTGAAGAGGGCTCCAGGAAGGCTGAGGAGGGACTATTGACAAGGAGGAGGAGGAATGGGTTTGGGCTGGCAGAGTGGAGATTGGAACTGGATATTAGGGTGCAGGGAGGGTGGTGAGAGCCTGGCACAGGTTGCCCAGGGAGGTTGTGGAGCACAGAAGCACCAAATGTGATCAAAGATCATGTTCAGTACTTCTGTGCTCCCCAGCCTCCCTGGAGGTGTTCAGCACCAGGCTGGATGAGTCCTTGAGCAACCTGTTCATGGTGTTGATGCACCCTGACCTAAGCACACCAAGCTCCCCAGTGTCTTGATGAGTTGTTTTGGGTGAATTTCCAGCTAGAGTCTTGCCAGTGCAGCTCCCAAGTGCTGTGGCACACCTGCCTACTCTCCATGTTTCCAACCCTCCCTTCTACTCACTCTTCCTCACTCAGTATTCTGCTATCAAGACTCCAGGCACTTGATCTCACTCCAGGTTTAAGAGTGCTGGTACACAGAGTTCCTTTGTACCAGATGAGACACTTAACCTTTCCAAAGAGAAGAGCAGTTTTAATCAGTGCTCTTGATTTGCACATACAGAGCATGAAGCCTAAATCCTATAAACATTTCAGGCTTCTCTCCCCCTTCTCTCTTCTGGAATCTCTTTTCCTCTCCAGCTCTGCATTTGCAGGCCAATTCTTTCCATTCAGAGTTTGAAACTGGGTTGGTTTTCATTTTTTTTTTTTGCTGCAACCCTTTGACAGCTGAACTGCACCATCCATGCAGTCCCTGCCCAATCCATCACCAGAGCTGCTATCCAAATAAATATAGCAAACCTGTTCTGTGTTGGATGGGATGCACGGGAGAGAGGGGGGAGAGCAATTTGTTTAATGCATTTTATTGATTTAGAGATTAAAATACTCAGAGGGTTAGGTCCAGGGAGACCCTGTTCCCCCTCCCCCCACTGGAAAATTGCAATCACTTACAGTGGCTTTGTGTAAATGCAGGAATTAAATGGAGTTAAAGCTATGGCACTGTCAGCTGAAAAGGAGTAGGTCCCCCAAGGGTAGAAGCACAGAGAGATTGCATCTTGGTGGGTGCTTGGGTCCCAGTATCTTCCTCTTCCCCATGGTTGTGCTTCAGATGGATTTTGGAAACCCACACAGAATCATGGAAGTGCTTCAGCTGGAAAAGACCTCTAAGCCCACCCAGTCCAGCCATCAACCCCAGCATGGCCACCAAGCCATGTCCCAAAGTGCCATGGCCACACTTTTCTTCAGCCTCTCCAGGGGTGGGGACTCCAGCACCTCCCTGGGCAGCCTGTGCCAACCCCTGACCACTCTGGCAGCAAATACATTTTTCCTCATCTCCAACCTGAGCCTCCCCTGGAACAATTTCAGGCCATTTCTTCTTGTCCTGTTACTTGAAGTCTTCTCTCCAGAGCTCTCAGCCTTTCCTCCTCAGAGATATTCCAGTCTCTTAATCATCCTCACAGCCTCCACTGGACTCTCTCTAGCACTTCCCTCTCCTCCTTGAACTGCAGAGCCCCAAAGGCACACAATATTCTAGGTGTGGCCTCAGCAGGGAAGAATGCCTGTGCCAGGAGCTCCCCAAGGTGCAGATGAGATCTTCTGAGGAGCTCAGAGCCAACCTGAGACCCCCACATCAGCTTTTGCTGCTTTCCAAAGGCAGAAGCATCCTGGCTGAGTTTGGGACTGTAGGAATTGGCTGTTCGGAATCTGTTGCCTGAGCATTTCCTCCTTGTTTCAGAGGAGACAGGGGGAGGACTGAAAACTGCACTTGACATGGGCATCCAAATGTAGCTGTCAGATCTAATATTTGTGGGTCAGACCCTTCTGTGCTTCCTTTCTCCTCCTGCAGAAGGGGATAATTCCAGCAGCACTGTGACATTCCTGGCTGCAGAGCAGTGCACATGTGTGAAGCACAGAGCAGGGTTGTTATTATTATGCCTTATGTACACAGGAGGGGAGTCCCAAAAGAGGAGGGAAAAACCCACATGGAAGCATTGCCTGGGTTTCTGATGAGCTGATTTCACTCATTGCCTCCTGACTGGATGTTAGGAAGGAGATGAGGTTCAGCAGTAAATGCCCTCTGCCTGAAGAAGTTTTGAATCCAAGGCAGCAAAGCTCTGAACTGTTCCCTTTTTACAGAGCTCTCTGCAACAGTCCTGCTTCTTACTTGATGCCAGATCACACAGCCCCTTGCTCTGCCCTGCAGGCAGTCTGGTCCTGGGAGAGACAATGTTGGCTCTAAAGGAGAGCCAGCCACAGCACTGTACAAGTGGAGGTTTGTCCTGGAGACAGCTTGAGGAGGATAGATTCAGACTGGATATAGGAGAAATTCTTTACAGCAAGGGTGGTGAGACACTGGAACAGGTTGCCCAGAGAGGTCCTGGATATGCCCTCCCTGGAGCTGTTCAAAGGCAGACTGGATGGGGGCTTGAGCAGCCTGGTTCCAGCCCCCCTGCCATGGGCAGGGACACCTCCCCCTAGAGGAGCTCCTGGAGCAGATTCACTGCATTTGAGTCTGGCCAGGGTGGAGAGAACAAACTTTGCACTGCTCTGTCTCACATGGCTTTGTGCCTCCCTCTGAACTGAGAACCAGGTCACCTTGAGACCTGAGAAGGGAGGTCTCCGCTGCTGCTGCACCTAGATGGCAGAAATGTGGACTTCACTGTGCAGGGGGAAAGGATTTCTGCAAGTCCAGGGCAGCAGAGGGCATGGCCTTGTCTCCAGTGCAGTCTGCAGCAACAAAGCCTTGATAAGCTGTGGGACTTTGTGCTCAAAGCAGCTTCAGTACTGGCAATGACTTCCCACTAATGTGCTGCAACAGCACGCGAGGAGAGAAAATGAAACAGCTCCATGGTGAGGGCAGCAATGAGAGCCTCCTGGAACCTGCTTAAGAAACAAGAGGAGCTTCATTCAGCTGCAGGGCTTATAAAGAGGAGCAGGACTATGCCCCTGACAGCCATCCAGGCATGGAGCTGGCTCAGAGCAAACCCTGGAGCTCTTCTGAGACACATGTGCTAGAACAATGATCACTGAACCCTCCAGATGTCTGTCTTGTACTTTTTAATGTCCCTCCTCTACTTTACTTTCCCTGGATATGTACTTAAACATCTCATTTACATAGTGTATTAAATATTTAAGGTTTGCTCTGATGAGCTTTTGTTTTCCTAGTGAAAAAAAAAAAATCCCAGACCTGATTGCTTTACCTCCACTGAACACAGAAGGTGCCTCCAAGTGAGGTGTTGTGCACAGCCTTGCAGTGATGTGAGGGGAAGGAGTGGACCAGGCAGCTTTGGCTTGGCTTAGCCTTGCCTAGAACAGCTGGATCAGTGGAGTCTCCATTGTGTCCACCAGCTGTAAGCCGGAAGCAGCTCCTTCTTTCCACCCTTGTGCAGTTCAGTGCATTGTCAGCTGTGTGTTTGCATCTTAGGAGTAACTAACAACCTGCTCAAAGTGCCTCAGTGCAGCTCCAGCAGGAGTAGGGCAGTGACTGTCCCCCTCTGCTCGGCACTGGTGGAGCTTCACCTCAAACACTGGGCTCAGTTTTGGGCCCCTTGCTCCAAGAAGGACATTGAGGGGCTGGAGCGAGTCCAGAGAAGAGCAACAAAGCTGGGGAAGGGTCTGGAGAGCAGGGCTGGGGAGGAGCACCTGAGGGAGCTGGGGGGCTTTAGTCTGGAGCAGAGGAGGCTGAGGGCAGAGCTCCTTTTGCTCTACAACTGTCTGAAAAAAGGTTGGAGCCAGGTGGGGATTGATCCCTTCTCCTTAGCATCAGGTGCTAGAACAAGAAGAAATGGCCTGGAATTGTGCCAGGGGAGGTCGAGGTTGGAGCTCAGGAACAATTCCTTTGCTGCAGGAGTGGTCAGGGATTGGCACAGGCTGCCCAGGGAGGTGCAGGAGTGCCCATCCCTGCAAGTGTTCAAGAAAGGTGTGGACATGGCACTTGGTGAGATGGTTTGGTGACCACGGAGGTGTTGGGTTGGTGGTTGGACTGGATGCTACTGGAGGACTTTTCCAACCAGAACAGTTCTGTGGCTCAGTGAGACCTGCAGAGCTGAAACTAGATTCCTGTAGCTCTGATGAGAGTCCAGCAGCTTCAGAGCCACCTTGGGATGGCATAAAGAAGCTTTGCCCATCCATATGTCCAGATGAAAATCCAATTGCAGCTGTGCTGAAGCCAGGAATCCTGGGGGGGTTCCCCCTCCTGTTCTCACACCACCTCACCCTTCTCTTGCAGGTCACCACCCACTCCCTGCTGGCTGCACCGCAGAGCTTCGGGAACAAAGGTACTCGCTGGGAGCCACTCCTGTACAAATTCCTTAATTGAAAGGGAAAAAGCCATCAGAGGAGGTGTGCTGCAGGGAGGGTGGATAAATGTGACCCTGAGCTGTCCAGGCCTGAGCAGAGTGCTGCTGAGCTGGTGTTTGGGGGTGGAAAGTGAGGCTAATGCAGGGGAATGAGAGGTGAGCGGTACCGGAGCCGCTGCCGCTGGAGACTCCTTACAAATGATTTTGCTCTTTCAGTCATTAATTTTTTATGAAGTTTAATAGGCCTGCAGCCCAGAGACCTGCCTGGGTGTTGATTAGCTTCATATTTTCTCTCATTAATGTAGAATCTGATTAGCCAGTTACAAGCATTTCATCTGATTTGGCAAACAGCATTGTTCTGATACTAGGAATTACAGCTCGGCTTTGGGGGAGGACACAGAGCCCCTGCCTGCCCCAGCCCCACATCTCCATGGCCTCTCTCAAGCAATCTGGAGACAGGAGGCTGTTGCCTGTTGAAAATTGGGGGTGCTCCCCCTGCCTGCTTCCCCTGCTTTCTCCCCTGGTAATTGGACCTCCTGCCTCAGGGGGCAGAAGCCCAGACCCACCCACCTCAGGCTAGGAGCAGCTTGGTGAGGGAGAGCCTGTGAGGCCTTTGCTGCCATGGGCTCTTTGAGCAGACAGAAAGCTCAACCTGGTATCCTTCAGCTTCCTGACCTTAAAAATCGTTTTCCCTGCTTCTTGATGCTCTGTGGTAGAGCCACACAAGGAGCATGGGCTCTAAATCCCTTCGAAGTTGTTGGTAAATGAGAGTAAAGATGGTGTTGGCACAGGCTGAATGGTTAAGGGCAGCTGAGTCTCACTGCATAGTGATTGGAGACAGCAGCTAAAGCAGGGCTGCTCTTGATGTGCTGGCCACAGCTCGGGGGGAGGCTGGCAGTGGGAGGTTGTTTTGCTGTGCACCAGAGGATTTTTAATTCAGAGGGAAGCTGAGGCTTGCTGAGCAGCTTGGGTGAAGGTCACACAGCCTGGGCTTTGAACCCTGGGGACACCAAGTGTGCTCCTTCAGCACCTGGCAGGGGTGGGCACCTGGAGCTAGCAGGCAGCTAAAATGGTTTGTGGTGTTTGGAAGGGGCAGAGGCAGGTCCAGAGGTGAAGGTCCCACGGCAAGCACAGTTTGTTGGCATCGTTTAATGAGTCCTTGGTGCTTACTGAGCTGTCAGGAGAGTGCCTTGTAGCCAGGAGAGCTCTGCTCACCCCTGGCAAGGAGGACTGCGGCAGTAGGTGGGCACAGAGGAGATTGGTCCTGACACTTTATTGCTCCAGCCCTGCTGCTGTGCTCCCTTCGTGAGAAGCAAAAGAAGTTTCCTGAATGACCTGAGCAAGTGCAGCTAATGGCTGGGAGCTGCAAACCTCCCTTTGGTAAGCCCAGGTGAAAAATAGCTCAGCAGACTCAGGAGCCTTTTACCTGTCTGCCACTGTTATGGATGTCACCAGTTAGCAGGGATAGTCAGGGGTTCAGAGCAGGCATTAAGGCAGATTGCTTGGGTCATTATTAATTATGCAGAGTCTCCATCTTCCCCTGTCAGAACACAGAGTTAAACAAACAGAAATGGATCAAACTGCTGTGCAAAAGGACTTTATGTTAATAGAGCAAAATGCAAGGCAGGAGGTGGCAGTGCCATTAATCTCTGGTGGGTGGAAGCGTGCAGGGGCTTGGGGAGACTTTTGTTTCTGTTCGCTGGGCATGGTGTATGCTCCTGTTGGGAGCTGGTGCTTGGCCTGCAGACTTTGCACTCTGCTTTGACAAATAATTCAAGAGCAATCACATCAGAGGTCTCAGAGACCTTGTGTCACACAGCAGGGCAGCAGCAGGAGGTTCTGCCTCCATTGCTTGTGCTTAAGGAGCTGAGTGCAGACAGCTGAGCTTGTTTCACACAGGAACACAGGCTTCCAGGAGAGGAAGAGCCCCCGAGGCCCCTGCAGGGCATTAGGTTGGGGACAAAAGATCTTTGCTGGAAGAGGCAGTGGCACAGGCTGCCCAGGGAGGTGGTGGAGTCCCCATCCCTGGAGGTGTCCAAGGAACCTGGGGCCATGGCACTTGGGGCCATGGTTTCGTGGGCATGGTGGTGTTGGGTTGATGGTAGGATTTGATGGTCTGGAAGCTCTTTTCCTGTTGGAAAAATTGCTTCTGTTGAAGCAGTTCTGTGATTCCATGGTTTCATGGTTGCCTGGAGTTTAGTGGGTGCAGATCACTCTGGATATGGTCAGCTTGTGTTCAGGTGCCTGCTCAGCCAGGTTTGGAGCAAGGCTGTGAGCCTCAGCTGTCCTTACCCATCAAAGCACTTCAAACACTAAATTGTTGGCTTCTTGCACAAAGGCAGCTTCTGCCTGACTTGAAATTCTGTCCTAGTTATAAGAAAGCAGCAAGTCAACAGCTTTCTGATGGCTTCACTACAGAAAGAAAAGGGAATCAAAATACAAGTCCAAGGGCAGCAGCAGCAGTGGCTTTCCAGGCAGCTGCTAGTGAAGAGGAAAGTGAGAGCCACTGGACACAATTTCCTTGAAGCTGAGAGCTGCTTCCTCTGCAGCCCTACATAAGAGAGGGAGCTGTGTGCTACCCTATTTATCTGTTCAGCTTGTGGCAACACACACTCTGGCTCTGCTGCCAAGCAGGCTGGGTGTCAGATCAGTGCAGATGTGCATAATGCAAGCTGGCACAGAAACTGATGGGGTTTGCATTGGACATGTTTATTTTCTTCTTGCAAGGCTTAAGCATGTCATTTGCTGTCACACATGCCCTTGTGAAATCTTGGCAAGAAATCAATTTGATTTTCAATGTCAAGCAGCTTGCTTTAATGTCTCCAGATCAGGTTGGTGTGTGCTGGAGGAGCTCTCTGCACCACCTGGGTCAGCAGCAGAGAGCTCTCCAAAATCATCAGGCACGGAACTCCAAGCAAACCTCTGCAGAGCTCTTGGTTCTTTTCCATCTCTTCCTGAAGTGAACCTTCTCACACTCACCTTCTGAAACGCCACCAAGGGCACACCTGACAGGTAATGCCCACACCCCACGTGTGCAGGGCACGAGAGGTGCTTTGGCTTGTCCCTGTGCAGGAGCCCAGGCTGTGCTTTTAATGAGATCCTGCTGCTCTGAGCTGTGTAGGGCAAGGATTTCTGATCTGCCTCTTGGACTGGGCAGTAACTTGTATGTTACATCTGGAACAGTGGCACAACCTTGTCTCAAGACTATCACCATGGGGGTGGTGAGAGCCTGGCAGGGGTTGCCCAGAGAGGTGGTGGAAGCCTCATCCCTGGAGGTGTTTAAGGCAAGGCTGGGTGAGGCTGTGGGCAGCCTGAGCTGGTGTGAGATGTCCTTGGGCATGGCAGGGGGTTGGAGCTGGATGCTCCTTATGGTCCCTTCCAACCTTGACTGATTCTAGGAGTCTATGAGGCCACATCTGGAGTCCTGTGTCCAGTTCTGGGCACCAGCTCAAGAAGGACAGGAGCTGCTGGATAGAGCCCAGCACAGAGCCACAAAAGTGATGAAGGAAGTTGAGCATCTTCCTTAGGAGGAGAGCCTGAGGGAGCTGGGGCTGGGAGCTTGGAGCAACCTGAGAGGTGACCTCAGCAATGGGTATCAGTGTGTGCAGGGTGAGTGCCAGGAGGCTGCAGCCAGGCTCTGCTGGGTGATGCCCAGTGCCAGCACAAGGGCAATGCTGGAAGCTGAGGCAGAGGAAGCTTCATTTAAACATGAGGAGGAATTTTTTGCCTATGAGGGTGACAGAGCCTGGCACAGGCTGCCCAGGGGGGCTGTGGAGTCTCCTCTGGAGACATTCAGGAACCATCTGGATGCATTCCTGTGTGATCTGCTCTGTCAGGGCTTGGACTGGCTGAGCTCTGGAGGTCCCTTCCAGCCCCTGACACTCTGTGATGTGCAGAAAATGTCCCCAGATGCAAGACTCCCACATTCCGGCATCACCACAGGAGATCCTTTACTGGCTTTTCTGCTGCCACCCAACTGGTGTTTTCAGTTGTGTCTCTCCAGAGGACTTTAACTCTGCTCAGCCTGTGCTGTGGTCCTGTGGGGTCTCACAAACCAAGCAGTGCCAGGGAGGGGGCTGCTGCCATTGAGGATCTCTGAGCTTCACTGTCGGAATTCTTCGCATTCAGGAAACGAATCCCCCCTGAGCTGAGGCTTTATTCTGCTCCAGGAGATGCTCTGGGTTTGGCTGCAGACAGCCAGCTGGGATGTGTGCCCTGTGCAGTCACACAAGCAGTGGCTCACAGCTGTCTTGGAAACTGCTTCTGTTGTCCTTGAGTATCCCTAATGAGAGCAGTTGCAGCCTCCTTCCTTCCGGAGTGTGCAGCACCTTGCCTTATGTGCCTGCTTCTTCCTGCCTTATGCTGGTGCCAGCGTTTTGCTGTTCCATTGCTTTCCCTCTGGTGGGTGAAGTAATTCCTCTGTGAATTTGTTATGCTTTAGGCTTAATAGGGAGTGAATGAACCCAGCAGAGAACAAATGCAGGCTGTCTGGAGCAGAGTGTGGATCTGCTCCGCCGCGTGGTGTCCCTTTTTTTCTTCCCTGATCCTTTTCTTTCAACAAAGCAGATAAAAACTGTTGCTATTTATAAGCTGACTGCAGATAAATTCAGCATCAGACTCTAAGGCCTGATCCAGGCTGCCCTGGGGGGCCAAGCACGAGGTCACTCCTCTCCCTGGGACGTGGTCTCTCACCAGGAGAGGTTTGGCACAGCACAGGGAAGCTGCCTCGGAAACTTAAGCGTAAGCAGATGGCTCCAAAGTCTGAGAGCACTTCACGCCTGTGGAATTCATTAACTCCCCCTCCCCACTCTCCAAATTAATATTTTTAGGCCAAGTTGTGCAGCATTTCTGGTCTAAAGTTTTGTATTCAGATAGTTTTGCTCTGGAGAGCTGCTGCTCAGCCTGCAGAGCAGCCTGCTGAGCATGGAGTCGTCTCCCGAGCAGCTCGAAGCACTATCAGCAGCACTGGCAGAGAAAGCCCAGACCCAGGCACTCACCAGGGCTTGGCAAGCAGCTAGGAACTCAGGGAGAGGGAAGGCTTTGATGTTGAGATGTGGCACAGTTTCCCCTGGGTCTGTCAATTCCCTGTGTGTTAGAAGCAGCTCTGAATGTTTAAGTGACACCAGAGTGTTTCACTCCTGCTCAGTTTGGGTTTGACATGTCAGCACATCTTTGTCATGTAAGGTTGGGAGCAGCCAGACTTGCAAAGCATTGCCACTGTAGTCCCCCTGACCATCTTCTGTTGGCTTTACAATTCCCCTTGAACAAAGGCTGTCACAAGTTCATGCTGAAGACAAACTCAAGGAGGGGAGCAAGCTGCATCACCTTGAGCAGCTCCTCTGCTGCCAGGGGGCTGCACAAATCCCCTCCCACCAGCACTGTTAAACACAACAAAGTGATGTGCAGGGCACCTGCTGGAGCTGCTGTGAGGGTGTGCAATTAGTGAGGCTCCCATGGCCCCAGTCATTACTGAGCACTAATTAGCTTAAAGGGAGAAACAAAGCAGTGGAGAAGGTCTTGGCTGGCAGTGCCCCAGCAGCTCTGGGTGGAGGCTGAAACAGAGCACAGTCCAGAGGGCAGTGCTGGGACCCTGCTGTGAGTCCTCACTGCCAAGGGGTTCTGCTGCCTCCAGAGCAAGCAGGACATGGAACTGCTGGAGCAGGTCCTGAGGAGGGCCTCAAAGATGATCTGAGGCCTGGAGCACCTCTGCTATGGGGACAGGGAGCTGGGAGTGTTCATCCTGGAGAGGAGAAGGCTCTGGGGAGGTCTTAGAGCTGCCTGCCAGTACCTGCAGGGGGCTACAGGAGAGCGGGGGAGGGACTGTGCTGGCAGTGACAGGACAAGAGGCAATGGATTGAAGCTTCAAGAGGGAAGATGGGGAAGAAGTTCTTTGCAGTGAGGGTGGGGAGACACTGGAACAGGCTGCCTGAGGAGGCTGTGGATGCTCCCTCCCTGGAGGTCTTCCAGGACAGGTTGGAAGAGGCCTTGAGCAACCTGTGCTGGTGGGAAGTGCCCCTGCCTATGGCAGGGGGTTGGAGCTGGTACCCTCCAACCCAAACCACCAAACCCAAACGTTTGGAGGTGAGCAGCATAGGATGGGCTGGATCTGGAGAGGACTCTGTTTCTCCAGTCCTACTTGTGTGCTGAATTCCAGACCTGTCCTTCAGGGTGTGAGAAGAAACAACATTCAGCTGTTGATGTTGTTCCCCCTCCTCAACTCCTTTTATTTTGCTATTAATTTCTACTCAGGGTGGTAATTTCTACTGCACTCTTAATGATCAGAAATATTTGGCAGATTAACATCATTTTGCTTTCATCTTCTCAAGGGAGATAAGAGAGAGGATTAAAGGGAAGGAAATTCCTTGCTAAGTGCTGTTAAGACAGTAAGCAGAGAGTGTGGAGATGTGAAATCAAATGAGTGCAAACAAAGGAGAAGTTCAGGAGCCCCTTGCCACTGCCAGTGGGATTCACCCTTTATTTACTGCTGCCAGTCCATCTGTTGGCTGCCAGGCAGTGCTGGAGAGGAGTCTACACCTGTCAACACGTCTGTGAGGCAGAGATGGAGCAGATGCTGGAATGTGCACCACTGAAGCCAGAAGCTCTCATATCTAGCTCAGGGCTGCTGATGGGGCTGAGGATGGCCACTCCCTACTCCAGGGCTCCAACCTCTCCTTTTTGCCTCTCCTCTTCCCTTTCTCCCTTCCTGAATGCCTGTTCCCTGCTCAGCTTCAGCAGAAGGGAGTAAGTCACTGAAGAAATGCAATTTCCCCTGTATTCAGTCACAGCAGAGTAATGTGTTTAATATCAGGGCAGAATCAGGGAGGTGGAAGATTCATGCACTTGGGGGAGGCGAGGGAAGGAGATGCATGGAAGCCAGTGCCTGGGCTCACTGCAGCATAAATTCAGCCTCACACACACATGAAATACATGGAGGAGAGCTGCAACACAAATCAGCAAAGAGCCAGGAAGTCCCAGGTCAAAGGAGGACCAATATCATCTGCCATTAGGTTATTGCCACCATATATTCTGCTCTGGGGTATTAGTGACAAAGGAAATGCAAGAGCGAAATGAGGAGGTGGAGGAAGGAAATAGGGCCTGGAATTACAGCCTCACAGATTGCTTTGGCTTAGAGGAGACCCTCAAAGGGCATCTTGTCCCATCCCCCTGTAGGCAGCAGGGACATCTCCACCCAGATCAGGCTGCCCAAGGCCACATCCAATCTGATCTTGAGTGTCTATGGGGATGGAGCCTCAGCCACATCCCTGGGCAGCCTGTGCCAGTGTCTCACCACTCTCACTGTGCAGAACTTCCTCCTGATGCCCAACCTAAACCTGCTCCAGTTTCCAAACATTGCCTCTCATCCTATGCCCACAAACCCTTCTAAACAGTCCCTCCCTAGCCTCCCCCCTTCAGATATTGACATGCAGCTCTAAGGTCTCCCTGCAGCCTTCTCTCTTCCAGGCTGAACAGTCCCAGTTCTCTCAGCCTGGCTTCATAGCAGAGGTGCTCCAGCCCTCTCCCCATCCTCATGGCCTTCCTCTGGACCTGCTCCAGCAGGCAGTTGTCAGGAATGTTGAGGTTTGCTATCAGGGATGGCTTCTGAGCACTGGTGTGGCAGAGATAACCTGAATTTGCATGAAGTGTTTGGGGTCCATAAGGTTCAGGAGCAGCTGTGGGTGGCATCAACTGCAACCATCAGGTAACAGCCTCCTGCTGCTAGGAAAACTGCAGGCAGAGCCCAGGCTTGGGGCTTGTTCTGAACCAGAAGCTGTTGATGAGCAGCAGCAGCCTCCTCCATGGGCAGGGTTCCCACCACAGCAAACGACTCAGGCAGCTTTAAGCACTTTGTCTCCTGGCCTCTGGTGCAAGCAGAAATGCATTCTTGGTTTTACTCTTGCCTAAGGACTGCAAAGTCCTGATGGGCATCTCAAGAGCCTCAGGCTAAGCAGCTGCTGCCTTGGAACCAGCTTGGGTCTATCCTGCTCTCTGCTGGGACACACAAACATCACAGAGTCACATCAGGGCTTGGAAGGGACCTCTGGAGATCTGAGTCCAACCTTCCTGCTGCAGCAGGTCACCCAAGAGGGTGTCTCTGTAGGTTTGGGGTGACTTGGGGCATGGAGACTCCATCACCTGGTTTGGTTGGTTAGCCTGGAGGAAAAGGCTGAGGGAAGACTCACTGCTCTCTACAGCTCCCCAAAAGGAAGCTGGAGTCAGGTGGGGTTGGTCTCTTCTCCCTAGTGTCAGCTGACAGGAGGAGGGAAAACGGCCTGAAATTGTGCCAGGGGAGGTTTGGCTCAGAGTGGGAACAATTTCTTTACTGCAAGAGTGGTCAGGCACTGGCACAGGCTGCCCAGGGAGGTGCAGGAGTGCCCATCCCAGGAGGTGCTGAAGAAACTTGGGGCATGGTGGCTGATGGTTGGACTGGATGACCTTAGAGGTCTTTTCCAGCCAGAACAGTTTTATGGCTTTGAATCAACTCTCTGGGCAGTGCTCCACTGCTCCACAACCCTCCAAGTGAAGTTCCTCCTCGTGTTCAGGCAGAACTTTCTGCTCCAGTCTGTGCCTCTTAGCCCCTGTCTTGTCACTGGGCACCACTGGTAAGAGCCTGGCCCCATCCTCCTGACACCCAGCCAGCAGTGCCAGCCTTGAGAGGATCCCCCTCAGACTGCTCTTGGCCCTCCTCTAGTTAAGCTGAGCAGAAGGTGTGGGATGTAGGTTGCCATTTGAAGCAGAATACTTCTGTCAGACAAGACTCCTGCATTGATGTCTGAGTCTGCCTGCAGTGAGGACACTCAAAAATCATTACAGACTGCAGCCTGGGGCAGCTTAGGTGCATTTAGAAGCTCTCTGTCAGTGGGGGCTGATCCAACTGCCATCATTTTAACTGCCTTTCACTGATTCCATTTTTACAACAGCAAATGATGTGCTCAATAGTAAAATTTTTTTTATCAGTTTTAATCTGTCACCTCAAGACAGTTACTGATTTGCTGTATCAATAAGATCAGCACCATTGAAGTTAACTGAGATTTACATTTCTAACTTAATTATCAGCTTACTCAATTCTATTCCAAGCTTCAGCTAAGAAAATAAATAACTTTGTCTGGCTCATCTCACCCACAGCATCCTGGTGATGCTGCTGGGAGGCACAGCCTGCTCCAGCACCTCAGCTCAGGGAAGCAAAGGGATTTGATCACAGCTCACAGGATGCCAGGAGCTGGAAGGGACCCAAAGAGCTCATCCAGTCCAAGCCCTGCCAGAGCAGGAGCAGACAATGCAGCTCAGGGCACACAGAACACATCCAGACAGGCCTGCAAAGGCTCCAGAGAAGGAGACTCCACAACCTCTCTGGGCAGCCTGTGCCAGGGCTCTGGGACCCTTCCAGCAAGAAGTTGCCCTTGTGTTGAGCTGGCACCTCCTGTGCTGCAGCTTCCATCCACTGCTCCTTGTCCTATCCCAGGCAGCAGTGAGCAGAGCCTGTCCCCCCCCTCCTGACCCCCAACCCTCAGAGTTATAAACATTGATCAAATCCCCCCTCATGCCCAGCATACAGGGAGCTGTTGTGGGGCCTTCCCGTGGGCTAGAGAACAACAAACAAAGCAAGCACAGCTCCCAGGGCCACGCTTCAGCAGCGAGCACCCAGCCCTGATGCCATGTGCACGTGGGAGTGATCTCCTCTCACTCTGGGAGAAGGGGAGTGAGAATGGTGATTGAAAAAGACAACCACAACAAGGGAGCTGTGGCTGGAGCTTGCTTCCTGATTGGAAGTATTTAGAAGGTGATGCTAGAACATGCACATCAATTAGCTCAAGAAGAAATCATGTTCCTCACCTCCTTCCATGTTTCCTGGCATCCTGGTAGGCTTAACATCTGGGTGTCCTCAAGACATTTGATGCATTTCATTCATCATACATGGCATTTGCATAATGCCAGCATCATACTTTATGCAGATGCCTCCTTGAATCTTTCACAGATTATGATTGCTATTTAAACTCCCCATAAATGAAGCCCACAGGGACTTGCCCACTCCTGAATGCCTGCAGAGGCAAGGTCCAAAGCGAGTCGTTGCTCGCACTGGCATGCTGTAAACTCCCTCCCCACCCTCAGTAAACGCAGTGCCTTTCATTTTATTTTCTTTCTGAAGCCATTAAAATTCTATTAGCTGTTGGTGAATATTATTTCATGCCATCTGCATTCACTCCCAAGTTGTGACAGCGACAGCTGCAATCATTTGTATGCATTTTCTGTTAGTTAGTGAGCAGCAGACCCTTCCCTGCTGCACTGCTACGCAGCATCCAGCCAAAGCCAGAGACACTTTGTTTGTAAACCTGAGTCCCCAAAGTATTATTTTATTTATTAGGACAACAGAAGGGGGAAACGGAGGCTGAGGCAAGGGGGAGGCTTGATGGTATGTGACAAAGAGCAGAGTTTCTGCTCCTCACTTATTTATTTGTTCCTCAGTCACACTTTGGAGCCGAAATGAAAGTGGGCAGTGTGGGAGCAGGCAGAGTTTTGCCTCTGTCATGTTTGCACTTGTGAGAGGCTGGGAGCTGCTGCTGGGGGAAACATATCTATATATTTTTAATTGGCTGCCACTTACATAGTGTAAAGCTGCAGAACAGGAGCTTGAACAGCAAAACATGATCCCTGTGTCAGCATCTGCTGTACACTCACCTCGGTTTCCATTAGCTGAGGATGCAGCCACTAATTCTAAACCAAATTAGAATGTCTCAGCATTGCAGAGCAATGAACTCAGAGAGCAACAGGTTGGCTGACAGAGCAGGGCCCCTCCGGGGATGACTGAACATCCAAATACTCTTTGCCTCGGTGTTTCCCCCCCGTGACCTCGTGGGGGAAGCCCTTTGCTGTGCAGTGACTCCAGGCCTCATTCAGCCCTGCAGCAGCTCTGCTCATGCAAACATGCAGTTTGATGCATGTGCTGCAGAAGGTGTCCCTCTCTTTTATGCTGGTATAAAGTCTGAGAAATGCTTCAGTGTTTAACTGTGATTTACCTGTGGTGAGGGAGGGAGGAATTATGCAAATAGGGCCTGAATCAGAGCAATGAACCCCTTTATATTCTCCAGAAAATGTCAACATAAAATGTTTTATGAGTCACTCTCTTCCCTTTGAAAACAAACCTCCTCTCCTTTCAGATGTCCAGGAACATAAATTACAGAGGAATGGTGGCCAGATTAATATTCATGGTCCACAGGTGGCATCAATTCCTAGAGAAATGGGATCTCAGCCTGCTGGTTTTCTCCAGACAGACTCACAGAATCACAGCTTCATAGAATGGGCTGGGAGGGACCTCCAAAGCTCATCCATTCCAACCCTCTCTGCAGCCAGCAGGAGCATCCTCCACTAGGTCAGGCTCCTGTCAAGCCTCACCTTGAGCATCTGCAGGGATGTGGCCTGGACTGCCTCCTTGGGCAGCACGTTCCAGTCTTCCACTGCACTCATGGTAAAGGATCACTAAGGCTGGAGAAGCCCTTTGAGACCATCAGGCCAACAGATCCCAGTCCTTGGCTCACCCAAGTGCTCCTGCCACAGGAGGTGCTCACCCAGTGAGGAGGGCAGGACTAAAGGAAGGAGAGAAAATAGCACTGCCCAGATCCTTTGCAGCCAGCAGCACAGTCCAGCCCAGGAAAGCTCTTAAAGCACAGCCAGTCCCTGGGCTGCAAGCCCTGTTCAGATAACCCCAAGCTTCCCAAAGGTCACACAGAATTTCCTCTCATCTCTGGTGTCTGCTCTGGTCCTCCACGGTCCTCAGAGGGGCTCAAAGAGCTGAGAAAAACAAATTTCAGTGCATCACTTGGAATCATCCTGCCTGAGTCATCTGCTTCAAGACCTGACTCCTGTTAGTGCTTTTCATCATCTCTCTTGCAAGGCTTTGCTGAGGTTGGGGCTGCTTGCACCTAGAGGAGAAGTTCTGTCAGGCATGGTGGTTGAGAGCTGCCTCTGATGAACTGACTGCTGCTCTCATGGAGCATGAGCAGTTGTTGGGTGAGGAGCAGGATGAAGAAGAAAGCCCTGGCAAAACCAGGACCTCCTCTGCAGTGAGCTGCTCAGATTGGAAATCTGCTGGAGCACAGCCCTGTGAGGAGAGGCTGAGGGAGCTGGGGGTGTGCAGCCTGCAGGAGAGGAGGCTCAGGGCAGACCTCATTGCTCTCTGCAGCTACCTGAAGGGAGGTTGTAGCCAGCTGGGGTTGGGCTCTGCTGCCAGGCACCCAGGGACAGAACAAGAGGACACAGCCTCAAGCTGTGCCAGGGCAGGCTCAGGCTGGATGTTAGGAAGAAGCTCTCCACAGAGAGAGTGATTGGCATTGGAATGGGCTGCCCAGGGAGGTGGTGGATTGCCCATCCCTGGGGGTGTTGAAGAACAGCCTGGATGGGGCACTCAGTGCCAGGGGTTAGTTGATCAGAAGGGTTAGGTGAGAGGTTGGACTGGATGATCCCAGAGGTCTTTCCAACCTGGCTGTGATTCTGTGATTGGGTTGGGAGGGACTCTGAAGGTCATTTAGTTCCAAACCCCCTGGCATGGACAGGGACACATCCCACCAGCACAGGTTGCTCAAGACCTCATCCACCCTGGCCTTGAACACCTCCAGGGAGGGGGCAGCCACAACCTCCCTGGGCAGTCCCTCACTGTAAGGGGTTTCTTTCTGATGTGCTGCTTTACACTGCATTAAAAGCAGATCTTTCTGGAAGACACATGAAGGAAGGGCTGCAGGAGATGTCCTTCCCAAGCTGTCAGGGCTGCCTGCAGAGCAAGTGATGGTCTCAGAAAGATCCAGCTCCATTTTGTGTCATCCTTTCCTTGGGAAGAGATGTTGTGAGGTGAGGATGGGCAGCTTGGCATCACTTCAGTCCTTGCTCTTGGCCAGAAGTTGCTTTCAGCCTTAACCCATATTTATGAGTCTGAAAGGCCACTATTTGGGCTTCACTCTAGCAGCTTTTGAAGGCTACCTACAGACAAAAATCAACACAGCAGATGCTAAGGGACTGGAAAAATGAAGTCCTTGATTGCAACCCAGAGACCTTTAGTGCAAAATTAACTCTATAGCTCCTTCTGGATGAGCCTTGGTAAATCAAGTGGCAGAGAGAGATGGAGACCACATCACCAGGGTCCATTTGCTGGAGTTCAGTTAAAGCATAGCCTGATTTTAATTTGTTCTTGTGATACCATGGAAAGCCTGCTCAGGGAGAGAGACCAAGTGCAAGGTCCTGC
>VWYK01113061.1:37303-48011 GCA_013399775.1 Semnornis frantzii | reverse complement strand
CAGCAAAGAAGTTTCTCTTCCTTATCTTCCTGCTGTGTTCCACTACGTGACCTTTACACTGTTTTCCTACCACTGGGAACCACTGAGAAGACTCTGGCCCCTTCCTCTTCTCCCCACCCTTTAGCTCTTGCTGAGCATCGATTAGATCCCTTTGCAGGCTGCTGTTCTCCAGGCTCAACAGCCCCAGGTCTCTCATTCCTTTCTCACCAGAGAGATGTCAAAACTGTTTCAAACACTTGTGTTAAGCACACACTTTGGTTCGGAGTCCTTAAGTGCTTCAGAAAGTCTGCCTTGTTACAAGCATTGACTTGCAGTAATAGTTTCATACTGCAGCATCCTGCATGTTTTTCATATTTTTAGTCCATTAGTGTGATCCCTTTGTTGCTTGAAATTCACCCAGACCACTCATTATTGCATGCTGGCAGCAGGCTGTGGGGATGGCTCATCAGCAAGCTGAGGAACATCATTACCAGAATTCAGTGAGATCAAAAGTCTCCACCTAATTTAGCTTCTCAAATACAGTTACACCTGCTTTGGTACACTTTGTTCTGGTATAGTGTTGCAGTGTTGCAAAGGTTTGAAGCCGATCTTGATAATGTGCAGTGCTTTACAACTTGTCATTCTTGTGTTGCCTTTCATTTTAAGGATCCTCGTGACCTCTCTGTAGCTTACAGACTACCAAATGGTCCCTTTTCTCACTCCATGTGTCTCTCTTGCTTTCTCTTGACCTGTTATCTCTCTCCAAGACCACAGAATTTCAGGGGGCATTTTTAATCTCCATCCATATTGATCAGCTGCAAATAAATGAAAAGTGTGAACATGAGAGAAATCATAAAATCATAGAATGGTTTGGATTGGAAGGGACCTCTAAAAGTCATCCAGTCCAACCTCCTTGCAGTCAGCAGGGAGATTCTCTACTAGACCAGGCTGTCTAGAGCCTCGCTGAACCTGACCTTGAATATCTCCAGGGTCGGAACCTCAACTACCTCCATCAGCAACCTGCTGCAGTGTTCCACCACTGTCATGGTGCAGAACCTGTCCCTAGCATCCTATCTAAACCTGCTCTTCTCTCGTTTCAAACCATACCTCCTCGTCCTGTCACTGCAGACTGCGCAAACAGTCCCTCTGCAGCCCTCTTGCAAGCCCCCTTCATGCACTGGAAGACTATTAGGTCTCTTTGGAGCTTTCTCTTTTCTAGGCTGATTCCAGTCTCTTACCTTTACTTAAGTGTGGTTTTGCCCTGACAAACAGCTACTAGGTGCTATCTTTAATAATAATTTCTAATCTTACAAATATATATCTTGATGCACAGCTTTGGATTATGGACAGAAACAGTGACATCCTTCCTCTTCTTCATCTGTCTTCTGATTTTCTGAAAGGTTGGGGTTTTTTTTGTTTCTGAATCCAAATCATGTAACTTTTAGAAGCTTGCTTCTGTGTTTGAGGGTGATCAGAAATACTCTTAACACAGGATTAAAGTACCACTTTTCAAATCACCTTAATCGTATATAAGTGACACATGAGAGGGATGAAATTGTCTCCTGGCAGTTCTGGTAAGAGCAACTTGTAGGTGTCTACTGCTGTCTCACTAATAAATTTTATTAGATAAGCAGGCTTGGGACACGATGGTCTTCAAAGTCCTTCCCAACCAAAATGATTCTATGATAATTAAAACTGTAATTATTAAGTAGATGATCTCAAGATTTTCACATCCTAAAAGCAGAGTAGTAGCAAGTGTATCTCCCTGCTGTCTTTTCTTTGTGTTGTCACAAAGATTCAACAAATGAGTAAGAAATGAGAGGCTTAGTTGTCAAAATTGCTAAAGCAGGGCATGGATCTAATTAATCAGCATGGAGATAGCCTGGTGAATTGGCAAGCACATCACCCAGCTGAGTCAGACTTTAAATATGCTCAGATGAGTGGAGTTTGGATGTAATTTCTGGAACCGTGTGTGACTGGAGGTCATTAGAATTAGGCCTGTCAGCTTTGGCATTGCTGTTGTCTTCCCTAACGGGAAAGTAGCAGGTTGGCAGATGTGAAAGGAAGGAGAGGGTAGGGGAGTGGAAATCAGTGTGTAATCCTCTAGGTCTGTATCATCATCAATGTGGACAGGTCAATTTGTAATGCAGACTTGTCAAAGAGAGGGAAAACATGCACTCCATCATAATGGCTTCATCTTGTCAACACTGCTTAGCTAATAAGAAGTTATTAACCCTGCGATAAAGTTCCCTTAAATTCTATCTCGCTGCCATTGAGAGCCCTCTCCTAACCAACATCATCTTCTCACAGCTTACCTTCACTTTTCATGACAGATTCAAAGGCACTTTGCTGCCCCACAGCAACTCTTCTCTGTAGGTCAGACTTGGGTCAGAAACCAATTTGACTGAGGTTACATAAAAGGCTTGAACTATTTCACTAGGTCAGGTTAGAAATTAAACCCCAAAATGATTCCCCATCTTGATGCCATCATGACCCACCGAGGTGGCCTCGCATACCCAGTGCATCCCAATGTGGGTTTTGAAGGCTGCTGTGTCACATAGTTTCTAGTGGCTCTGCAGTGACATTTTTGAGCTCCTCACTGTCATATCTGGATCAAAATCACCCCCAAGGGTTTGAAAGGAAAATACTGAGTTGTTATTTTTCGATCCAGTTGTTATTTCCCAAGCATTTGTGCATCTGTGTTTTGTGTAGACAGAAAGTTGGTGTTTCTCTGAGACGAGAGATTACGTTGTCATATCTGGGTGTATTATTATCTAAAGAACACAAATGTATTTCAGAAAGAGCATATTTCATGCAGGAATGAATGCAAAAGAGACACAGGATCAAGTGCTTCTCTTGTAAACTTCCTCTTACAATGCTGCTGGAAGAAACCTCTTGAGATCACCCAGCCCAAACCTCCCAGCTTATAGCAGGGTCACCCACAGCAGCTTGCCAAGGATCACAGTGTCCGGGTGGATTTGGAATCCACAACCTCTCTGAGCAGCCTGAACAGTGAATACGGTTAGACTCTTTAAAAACAATGTACTTTCTTCTCTAATCCTATTTTAGTTCAGATCTTCCTTTTTTACCTTAATATTTATCAAAAATGGGATAGATACACTTGCAGTGAGAGATCAGAGAAATACTGGGCAACAACCAGGGAGGACAGATGTACCAGCCCATGCCGTCTTGAGGCTTTCTCAGCTGCAGCTAGGGACTGGGAACTAGGTGAAAAGGTGAATCAGAGAGCCTGGTCTGGGCATGAATATTGGATAAATCACTGCCAGTACAGAGAGACAGCAGTGAAAGGCATTGGTCTGGTTCCAGATTGACTGCAGTTGACCCTAAAGTCTCCAGTAGCTATGTTCCCCACCATAAAATGCAACCTCATGATGCAGAGGAGCAGGTCATCCACTCCTGACCCCTCCATGCATCCTCTGGAGGCTTATTGGAAGTGTGGAGTCTAAACCAGGTTTGTTTTTGAGGTGTGCATGTCTTTGATTCACTGGAAACTTCTTTGGGTCAGAACTTTGTGCCAAAAGCACGGAGATTTATGCTTGCCATGGAAAAACATCTTGAGGAAGATAGAATGAGACTTAAACAGGGGCTCGTTGGGAGAGGGACCTGTTGAGCAGGGAAATTTTCAGGAGTAGATATCTCATTTTAAGGAAAGAGATAAACAAATTCTGTGAGAGGTAAATGAATATCTGTGTTTGGAAAGATATACCCATACTATACATGCTCCTCAGAAACCTCCTGAGCCAGCTGTTCAGCAGGAATTGCATCTGCAAATTCCATGTTCAGATGAGGTGTTTACTCACATCTTCACAAAGCTCTTTGTTCTCCTTGATGGCATGGCACGTAGGATTGGGTGTTTGTTACTGCTGCCTTCCAGCTAGTTTGGTCAAGCCCAGTTAATTATATTGGACAACTACATTGTGAGATAAAATGCTTTTGCTTCAGGTGTTCTCTTAAGCAATGTTGTAGCAACAGTTATCTGCAGGATCAAATCATAGCCCTAAAATATTGACAATTTGTGCACCGTGTTCTGCCTCTTCAGCTCTAATCTCCCTGGGATGTGATTTTTTTCTTTCATGTTGCTGCAGATATTGGTACAAACTTGGAAATAATTCATTAGCTTACCAGCATTGATTTGCCCCTCCTGTGAGCGATGCGATATCTAAACTTCAAACACGGCTTAGCAAGCAGGGGAGCACCAGCCTCTGCTTTTGGTTCCAGGCAGTGTTAGAGGTGATGTGGACTGCTGGGGAAAGAAATGAGGTTTCCTTCAGCTGGCCAAAACAACCCATTCCTGCTTGCCTTCAGGAGTGATGTGCAGCCCTGTTTCTGAGGATGAAATCGAGGTACTGGACATTTTCTGGAATGATTAATTAAATGGTGCAATCTCATATCAAAAAGTAAACTAAAAGTTAGAAGTCAAGGTGGGGAAAAAAGCAGAAATTTGAAACTCTTCAACTTGATTTCTGGAGTAGATAAGGGCTGACTGAGCAGGGATGACAGGAGAAGCATCTAAGTCAGTGCAGCAGCATTTAGGAAGCAGCTCTTTCACACTAGCCATGGTCCTGAACTGGCTTTTCAGACTTTATTCCGACCAAGCCAGCAGTGATGTGCTGTAGGTGGACAGAGCAGCTTGGCAAACTGGAGATGTAGAAACCAGTGCTCAGGAGCTCTCCCTGTGTAGGATGAATTCCATGACACAGCACAGGGCTGAGCTCCAGGCATCTACTCTAAGCTGGAGGTGCCATTGATCAGCTCTTGGGATCTCCCTGCTCAGTATCTCTTGATCCTTTAGAGGCACTTAACTCCTTACCTTGGTCATAAATGGATTAAAAAATGCCGGGCTTGAGCACTAGGAATGATCTTGTACCTGGAAATACAATTTTTGACTGGTAGGATACCTAAACTGGGGATATCTACATGAGTTAATCCTTATTCCATTTTAGTGGGCAGATGAGTTTTGAGTATGGAAGATTTTCTTGCTTTGATTGTTTTTTTCTCATTGTGAAAGTCATCTGAGCTTCCAGTGTAAGGGGGCCTGTAAGAAAGCTGAGGACGGATTTTAGCAGGGCCTGTTGTGATGGGACAAAGGATGGTGGTTTAAACTAAAAAGGGGAGATTCCGACTAGAGAGGAGGAAGTTCTTCACTGCGAGAGTGGTGAGACACTGGCCCAGGTTGCTCAGAGAGCTGGGAAATGCCCATCCCTGGAACCACTCCAGCTCAGGTTGTTTGGGGCTCTGAGCAACCGGTTCTAGTTGCAGATGCTGATTGAAGAGGGAGTTTGGATTAGCTGACCTTTAAAAGCCCTTCCAACCTAAACCATTCTGAGATTTTATGATTAGTTCATCTAATCAGATGCTGTTCAATTTTACACTCTGCAGAGTTTCTATATTTTGGTCTTAAGATTTGAATGAGGAGAGTCTTCTGAAATAAAATGTTGGTAGAATTAGCAGCAAGTGTAGACATGGTTGAAATGAGTGTGATCTCCTGCTTTTTGGTCAAGAACTGCTGTCCAGGGATACACAGGCTTTGTGCCTGACTGGTTGTGCTGTTTCTTTCTGACATGCTGTCTTTGCACACCAGAACCCTTGCATATGAGTGTGGCTTGTGCTGCTCTGGTATTTTTTCCAATACCTACAAAGATGCTGAGGGGATTGGAACATCTCCATTAGGAAGAAAGACTGAGAGAATTGGGACTTTTTAGGCTGGAAAAGAGAAGGCTTAGGGGAGATTTCATAAATGCTCACAAATACTTAAAAGGTGTGGAGCAAGAGGGTGAGACCAGTCTTTGTTTTAGTGGTGCCCAGTGACAAGACAAGGGGTAATGGGCACGAACTCTGAGCATAAGAAGTCCTGTCTAAACACGAGGAGCAATTCCTGTAATTTCAGTGTGATGGAGCCCTGGAGCAGGGTGCTCAGAGAGGTGGTGATATCTCCATCTCTGGAGGCATTCAATATCTGCTTGGATGTGTTCCTGTGTGGCCTTCCCTGGGTGAACCTGCCTTGGCAGGAGGTGTTGGACTAGATGATCTCCAGAGGTTCCTTTCACACCCCTCGCCATGCTGGGATTCTGGGATTTCTGGTTTCCAGAGATATCATCTGCAAAATGTCAACAGGCTCCACACATAATGACTGCATACGAGAAAATGAACTAATTTGCAAGTTGTTATTGGAAATCTATTGTCTACAAATTACAGAGAAAACTCACTGGACTGCAGTCTGCTGGGGATTTCAGAACTGCTTCTCCGGGGACATTGATTTGTTAACCTTGGTTTTAAATGTAAGAATTTGCAAGGTGGAGTAGTGCTTCAGAAGTGATGTAGTACAACCCATATCACATGTCTACACAGACTCTTGCAGGAGTAGGATATTTAAATATTTATAAGCACTTAGGAGTGAGTCACTGGTGCATTAAACCAGGCAAATGCCAGTTCTCAAGGAATTATTTGATCTGTACCACCAGTGTTCACTGAAGCAACTTCGCGTGCACAAATCATAGTATTGTCAGCTGCCTGGAGACACCAAATTATGTCAGTGAACAACACAGATATTGTTGGCTGGTAGGCCTAGATCTAATGTACACCTTCAGATCATGGAGGAAAGGAGGTTGAAGGCAGGTCATGAGTGTTGTCTTCTTGCAAGTAACAAGTGTCAGGATAAGAGGGAATGGCCTCAGGTTGCACCAGGGAAGGTTTTGGAAAAAATTTCTTCACCAAAGGGCTCGTCAAGCCCTGAAACAGATTGCCCAGGGTACTGATGGAGTCTCTATCCCAGCAAGGCTTTATAAAATTCGTACACATGGTTTATCATAGAATCATAGAATGGTAAAGTTGGAAGGGACCTCAAAGATCATCCANGTCTCCTGGAAGCCTTCCCTTCTCCAGGCTAAAGAGCCCCTACTCTCTCAGCCTGTCCTCACAGCACAGCTGCTGCAGCCCTCTCAGCATCTTGGTGGCCTCCTCTGGACTCGCTCCAACACTTCCATGTCCTTCCTGTGTTGGGGGCTCCAGAACTGCACACAGGACTACAGGTGGATTTAGTAGCAGACTCAGTAGTGTTGATTAATGGTTGCACTTAATTATCTTAAAGATTAGGTTTTTTCCAGTCTAAACAATTCTATGATTCCTGTGATCTAAAACAGTATAATTTGCATTTTCAGAGAGCTGGGGATGAAGACTCAGAGGCTTTCCTAAGGCTCACTTCTGGTCTTGAAAAAAACAGAAGTCAGTTCTGAAAATAGGACCCAAAATTTCTAATTTTCCTTCCATTTTTCAGTAAAAATCTGTTTTTCTGAGAATTTTGTGAAGCAAATGCAGCATGGTCATGAAACAAAATGTCTCTCTACTAAAAAAATGGGTAGGACCATAGTTAAAATGAGTTCTGTGTGAAGTCAGAGGTGGCATATGGTAGCATCCTGGGCAGGCTTTCCTAGGTCTTGTTTTATTACATACAGACTAGAACATCTTAGCTGCTGCTTTTTTCTTATTCCTTGTTTTCTCTGTTTGTTTTTCCTCGCTTAAAGGCAGCTTAAATCCTACCTTCATCTAAGGAAAGCTGCTGTGGATGTTCTCTCTTTCTCCTTCCAGGCATCTCATGGACACTTTGATTGCTTCTTCATCTACGTGCTCTTCGTCTTTCCTTCACTGAGCGGATTCATAGCTTTTAAGGCCAAAAATAATCCTTTAGTGTCTCAGATAATCTTCACCTAAGATCTGTCTCAGATATGTTTACTGTAGCTACCGCTCCTGATTCATGTTGTATTTGTCTTGTGTAACTTGTAGAAGGCCTTTTAGGTTCAGTACCACCAACATAGGTGCAGAGAGTAACATCTCCCTTCTCCCATATTACCCTTCCACACCACCCAGGCTAGGATCTCTCACCGGTCTTTGGCCACTGTTGTGTGTTCTGTCACTTCATGACACTTTTCCCTGTATATGGTGGAAGCTGAATTAGTTCCCGTATCTGATTTTCATTTTATAGCTCTGTGCTGCATTCCTCACCCCTGGACGTGTGGGCAATGTGTTTATATAGAACTCTATATGTGATCATATCAAAATGCTTTATCGTGCACAGATGCTGCTTACTAAGCAACCTGAAAAGCTCAGCACATCAGGCCTGCCTTCCACACCATCACTCTCTGCTGCTCAGAGTGTCAGCTGGGATNGCATAGGAAATTAAATAAGCTGAAAAAGGCTGGTTCGGCTTTAATGCTTCTAAAAAAGAATAAAAAGAGGTGCTAGTCTATAAAGAAGAATAAAAAGCTTTGGGGATACTTCAATAGCACCAGGATTTGAGGTGAAATTCAAATTCTGTCTTTAACACCATCATAAAAAGCTCCTTCTCAAGTTTCTTGATGATCAAAACTTCAGGAAGAACATCAAGAGCCATCAATAGAAATAAATAACTCTCAGCTCAGTCCTGTTGTGCCTCCAAAGCACCACTTCTGTCATCAGGTTTTCCCTCTGCAGTATATGAAGTACATCTGCAGAGTGTGTGGTTCTCTCTCTACAAACCATAAGCACAAGTTCTGCTGAACTCTGGCTTTAAACCATGCTTAGATCCTTTGACTTCCCCCACAGTCTGGGCGCTGACATCCCAGCACTGCTACTAGAAATTTGCTGCTTAGAGAAGTGATTTGTGACCACGATTTACCAAAATATACTAATTATATGCAGCTTTTTTTTCTTGTTATTTGTCATATCTGTTGTGCAACTCTTAGTAATGCGCTAGAAAAGGTGATGGGTAGCCTACTGGATACTGAAACCGTTGGAACATTGTTTTGTTCTTGTCTCCAGCTGAAACTCAGCATCAGTTTGCTATACTGTGCTTCATAGCTCCAAGAACTCCTGGAGTGGCGATGGAGGGACAGGAAAAGTAGCGGGAATGATAGAAATTTCAAAGCTGAGCACGAAAACAAAGAGGAGGAGGGTGAAAAGAGAGAAGAAAAATATCCTCAACTCCTGATGTTTTAATGTATGTGCACCTTTTAAATAGGAAGCTAAATGGGAGAACCACCAGCTGCAGAGACCAGGGTGACATTTAAAATGCACTTTTTGGCTGTGTTTTGGCATGAACTGCCAGTGGGTTTTCCCACTGCCTGCTTTTATGTCGTTTCAGTGCAAGGCCTGATGGAGCTGTTGCTGAAATGACTTTTTTTAGGTTTTTTCTGTAAGACAATGCCCAGAGTGGTTTTGGTCATCTGTCTGTCTCTGCCATTCATGCTTTATTTTAATAGTGGAGGAAATTGAACTTTCCCCAGTGTTTGGTGCCAGCACCAAGAGGAGTTGTCCATCACAGCCCCTTGGCTAAAACCATATCTGCAACCTGGATTGCTGTCCTGTGTNCCAGTCTAAACAATTCTATGATTCCTGTGATCTAAAACAGTATAATTTGCATTTTCAGAGAGCTGGGGATGAAGACTCAGAGGCTTTCCTAAGGCTCACTTCTGGTCTTGAAAAAAACAGAAGTCAGTTCTGAAAATAGGACCCAAAATTTCTAATTTTCCTTCCATTTTTCAGTAAAAATCTGTTTTTCTGAGAATTTTGTGAAGCAAATGCAGCATGGTCATGAAACAAAATGTCTCTCTACTAAAAAAATGGGTAGGACCATAGTTAAAATGAGTTCTGTGTGAAGTCAGAGGTGGCATATGGTAGCATCCTGGGCAGGCTTTCCTAGGTCTTGTTTTATTACATACAGACTAGAACATCTTAGCTGCTGCTTTTTTCTTATTCCTTGTTTTCTCTGTTTGTTTTTCCTCGCTTAAAGGCAGCTTAAATCCTACCTTCATCTAAGGAAAGCTGCTGTGGATGTTCTCTCTTTCTCCTTCCAGGCATCTCATGGACACTTTGATTGCTTCTTCATCTACGTGCTCTTCGTCTTTCCTTCACTGAGCGGATTCATAGCTTTTAAGGCCAAAAATAATCCTTTAGTGTCTCAGATAATCTTCACCTAAGATCTGTCTCAGATATGTTTACTGTAGCTACCGCTCCTGATTCATGTTGTATTTGTCTTGTGTAACTTGTAGAAGGCCTTTTAGGTTCAGTACCACCAACATAGGTGCAGAGAGTAACATCTCCCTTCTCCCATATTACCCTTCCACACCACCCAGGCTAGGATCTCTCACCGGTCTTTGGCCACTGTTGTGTGTTCTGTCACTTCATGACACTTTTCCCTGTATATGGTGGAAGCTGAATTAGTTCCCGTATCTGATTTTCATTTTATAGCTCTGTGCTGCATTCCTCACCCCTGGACGTGTGGGCAATGTGTTTATATAGAACTCTATATGTGATCATATCAAAATGCTTTATCGTGCACAGATGCTGCTTACTAAGCAACCTGAAAAGCTCAGCACATCAGGCCTGCCTTCCACACCATCACTCTCTGCTGCTCAGAGTGTCAGCTGGGATTTCTCTGTCCATTCCAGGTCTCAGTGGAGATGTTGAACAGATTTGGCCTCTGGATGACTCTTCCCACAGCACCACTAGAAACAGACCAGTTTGAGTGGTCACCTCTGAGGAATGCTCTTCTAAGTCTATTAACGAGGTCTTAGGCCATTAGCACATACTTTATTGTACAGCACTAGGAAGCCACAGTGCTAATTTTTTAATCAAAATACCAGAGCAACCATCAGAAAATTACCAAGTACAATACATCTCCCTGTGCAATGATACCATTCATGTAGAACCACAGCTGAGATGTTTTTATTTCATA
>VWYK01113061.1:0-36664 GCA_013399775.1 Semnornis frantzii | reverse complement strand
GATACTGAAACCGTTGGAACATTGTTTTGTTCTTGTCTCCAGCTGAAACTCAGCATCAGTTTGCTATACTGTGCTTCATAGCTCCAAGAACTCCTGGAGTGGCGATGGAGGGACAGGAAAAGTAGCGGGAATGATAGAAATTTCAAAGCTGAGCACGAAAACAAAGAGGAGGAGGGTGAAAAGAGAGAAGAAAAATATCCTCAACTCCTGATGTTTTAATGTATGTGCACCTTTTAAATAGGAAGCTAAATGGGAGAACCACCAGCTGCAGAGACCAGGGTGACATTTAAAATGCACTTTTTGGCTGTGTTTTGGCATGAACTGCCAGTGGGTTTTCCCACTGCCTGCTTTTATGTCGTTTCAGTGCAAGGCCTGATGGAGCTGTTGCTGAAATGACTTTTTTTAGGTTTTTTCTGTAAGACAATGCCCAGAGTGGTTTTGGTCATCTGTCTGTCTCTGCCATTCATGCTTTATTTTAATAGTGGAGGAAATCGAACTTTCCCCAGTGTTTGGTGCCAGCACCAAGAGGAGTTGTCCATCACAGCCCCTTGGCTAAAACCATATCTGCAACCTGGATTGCTGTCCTGTGTTCACACATGAAAGAAAAAGAAATCTGAATTAATTTGACCCTCAGTAAATTTGCAGATGATCCCACATTGGGTGGAAGTGTTGATATGCTTGAGGGTATGAAGGCTCTGCAGTGGGACCCAGACAGGCTGGATCGATCAGTGAGGGTCAGTTGCATGAGGTTTAACAAGGCCAAGTGTTGGGCTCTGCACTTGGATCACGACAACTCCATGAACACTGCAGTCTCTGGGAGAGTGGGTGGAAAGATGCCCATCAGATGAAGATTTGGGGGGTGTTGGTCAACAGCTGAGGTAGGCAAGAAGACTGACAGCATCCTGGCTTGCATCAGCAATACTACGGTTGGCAGGATTGAGTCAGAGCTTGTGCCCCTGTACACAGCACTGGTGAGGCCACATGTCAAATATGGGGTTNTGGCCTCTGGATGACTCTTCCCACAGCACCACTAGAAACAGACCAGTTTGAGTGGTCACCTCTGAGGAATGCTCTTCTAAGTCTATTAACGAGGTCTTAGGCCATTAGCACATACTTTATTGTACAGCACTAGGAAGCCACAGTGCTAATTTTTTAATCAAAATACCAGAGCAACCATCAGAAAATTACCAAGTACAATACATCTCCCTGTGCAATGATACCATTCATGTAGAACCACAGCTGAGATGTTTTTATTTCATATTCTTCATAAGAGAAAGTCTCCTTGACAAATCCAGGAGTGTCCCAAATATGGGGTTCAGTTTTGGGGTGATCACTCCCAGAATGACATTGACTGGCCGAAGCAGGTCAGAGAAGGGCAGTGAAGCTGGCAAAGGGTCTAGAGCACAAGTTTTGTGAGGAGTGACTGAGGCACCTGGAGCTTTTGGTTTGGGAAAAAGGAGGCTTTCTACAGCTAACTGAACGAAGGTGGCCGGGGTGGTCTCTTCACCCAAGGAACAAACCATGACAGGTACCAGGAGATGCTTGGGTTGGACATTAAGAACAATTTCTTCACTGCAAGACTGTTTAAGTCCCAGAGCAGGCTGCTCAGGATAGTGGTGGCATCACCATCCCTGGAAGTGTTCAGAAAAGACGTAGATGTAGTGCTGAGGGGCATGGTTTAGTGGTGACCTGGCAGTGTTGTGTTAACGGTCAGAATCCCATGATCTTGGAGGACTTTTCCAACCTTAATGTATCTATGATTCTATGAGCCTGGTCTGTGAAGATACAAGAGCCCTTTGCCAGGCATGACACCGTATCAGCAAGTTCAGGCAGGGTCAGGGCACTGTTTGCTTTTGCAGCAGAGTCACTGTGCACATTTTCATACACAATCTCACAGCTCTTGCAGACTCATAAAAATGTTGCTACCCAGATGTCTCCTTTTTATATTCTGCTCACCTCCAAAAGGCTATTGATCTAAGGAACCCATTGCTGGGAGGGTTAAAATAAAAAAATCATTTCTACCATGAAAATTCAGCAGTTGCATACAGAGCCTTTGGCAATCTGAGGAGGGGAAATGCAGCACTAATAGTACTGGTGCAGGCTTAATATTGTTCTGAGGATCTCACCTATCTTCAGTACATGGCCCCCTTGAGTACCCTTAATGAAACCAGGGGGTGGGGGACAAGCGTTTGCTAATCTAATGCTTGTCTGGTGAAACTGGACACGCCTGCTGCTCAGCATCTTCCACAAAACCTGGTGGTTTCCATGATAGGATCTCTGACTGATCTCATTTGTGGATATAAGTCTACGTGTAAAGTTATGGTTTCCTGCAGTTTATAGCCAGGAGGTTAGAAATGAATCATCTACCAGAGCTTGGTAGGTTTTGGCACCTCATTCCTAAGGAATTCTAGGGAGGTTCTTCTCCCCCTCTACACTCCTGGAATACTGTGTCTAGTTTTGGGCTCCCCAGTTCAAGAGAGACAGGGACTTGCTGGAAAAAGTCCAGCGGAGAACCATGATGATGATTGGGGCACTCAAGCATCTCCCCTATGGAGAGAGACTGAGAGCCCTGGGGCTGTTTAGTCTGGAGAAGAGAAGGCTGAGAGGAGATCTGATCCATGTGCACGAGTATCTGAGGGATGGTGGTCAGTGGCTGGGGCCAAGCTCTTTTGGGTGGTCAGCAGCAATAAGACAAGAAGCAATGGATACAAGTTGAAACATCAAAGGTTTCACTTCAACACGAGGAGAAACTTTTTTACAGTGAGGGTGAAAGAGCCCTGGAACAGGCTGCCCAGAGTTTTGGGGTCTTCTTCTGTGGAGACTTTCAAATGCTGCCTGGATGCATTCCTGTGTGAACTACCCTGGGTAATCCTGCCTTGGCTGGGAGACATGGACCCTCCCATCATACATGACTCCCTGCAGCAGGGTAACTCAGGTTCATGATCAGACCAAACCAGGTGGAACCAAAAGGTGGCCTCAATTTGCACCAGAGGAGGCTTAGATGGAATACTGTGAAAACTTCTATGCTGAGAGAGTGATCAGGCATTGGAACAGGCTGCCCAGGGAGGTGGTGGAGTCACCATCCCTGGAGGTGGTCAAAAAAACATGGAGACATGACACTTTGGCATGTGGTTTAATGGACATGGTAGTGTTGGGTTGATGGTTGGACTGGATGATCTCAAAGGTCATAGAGACTGTTCCAGTTGGAACTGTGATTCTCTTCTGTTTCTCGGAACTCCTTTTTCTGCCCTAGAAACCAGAACAGGAGCGTGACAGTCCTGAAATCTGTAGCTGATACACAAGCATCACTAGATAGGGGTTTTATTCCTGTAGGACCTGGAAGCAAAGTTGTTTCAGAAGTAGGGATTACATATGGTTGTGTTTGGTCATTGCTGATACCAGAGGCTGTTGCTTTCAGTCTCTTCTCTTCAGGGGACTGCAATAACAATTATTCTGTGTCTGATTCTTCTGCAGTAAGCAGGGGGAAAGACTACATTGTCCATCTTCAATTTATGTAACACTGTGGTAGCCACCAAAACCATCTCCAACTCCTGGAACAAACCCATGTGGTAATTTATGGGCTTAAGAAGATGTACAAGAGACCTGTGTTCTGACTTTTAGAGAGCACAACTCCACTTTTTGACCACTAATTATTACCGGTTTGGTTTGGTTTTGTCTTGTCTTGTTTTTTATGCTGCTGGTATATATTCAGTGCAATGAAATCAGTGAGAATACACATTTCTATGCTAGGTAGACTGTTTTGGAGTATGCTGCGAGGTGCAATGCATCTCCTGGCAGGGCTAATAGAGTTGTTTTGCTTTTAATGCCATTTACTAACCAATCCTCTGCTAAAATATGAGCTGTACATGAGTCTAAATTTGATATGGAATTGCTATTATCTCCCTTTATTTTGTTTTAAGATGTATTTTTATGAACCCTTTCACTCCGAGTCGGGCAAGATACATTCATGGAAAGGCTCCAATCTGTTAATTGGAATTTATTGAATACTTCAGTGTAATGTGATGAACAGGCAGTGGGGGTTGCAATTAATACATTGACATCTAACGACTGCAGCTGAATGGAAGATGAAAGCAATTTGTAATGGACATAGCAGGCATTCATCTCACAGTGCTGCATGGACACCCACCAAGTCAAATAGCTTTCAAAGAAGATGGAAATGCATTTTCTTTGCCAGGCAGGAGTCTGAACACCTCAGAATACAAACATGTGGGTGCTGGAGGGGCTGCTAATGCTGTGATGGCTCCAGAAGGCAGCACATCTTTCCAGCATTGTGTAGCTCCAGGGAAGGACAGAGTTCATGTAATCATAGCGTGAGAGATACTAAAAGGGACCTCTGGAGATCATCTGGTCCGCTCGCCTTCCAAAGCAGGGTCACCCACAGCAAGTTTCTCAGGATCACAATGTCCAGGTGGGTTTGGAATCTTGCCAGAGGAGACTTCATAACCTGTCTGGGCAGCCTACTTCAGGGCTGCAGCACCCTTACACCAAAGAGTTTTCTCCTTAAGTTCAAGTGACACCTCTGTGGTCTAGCTTGTGATTGTTGCCCCTTGTCCTTCACTGTCCAATACTGAAAAGACCCCAGCCCCATCCTCATGATTTTCACCCTTTAGAAATTTGTGAGCATTGATCAGATCCTCTCTCAGGCTGCTCTTCTCCAGGCTCAACAGCCCCAAATATCTCAACCTCTCCTCCTCATAGGAGGAGCATCTGCTCCAGGCCTCTCAGCATCTTTGTGGCCTCTGCTGGACTCTCTTCAATATTTCCTTGTCTCTTTTGTACTAGGGAACCCAGAGCTGAACTCAGTACTCCAACTATTACTTCACTAGGGCAGAGCAGAGGGGAAGAGAAAACTCCCTCAAAATGCATAGGACCATCCATGTGAGCACTGCTGGTGTCTCCTCCTGCTCTCGCCTTCCACCTTTCCCTTACCTTGCACCCTCGGTGACTTTAATTCGGTGCAAGCCAAGTGCATCTGTGGGGATTTGGCTCAGGAAAGAGCTTTCTCCTTTCTTAAATGGAGTGAGAGTAACCCACTTACTCCTGTGATGCATTAGCACAGGTGGCCTCTTGAACATAAAGCATTAAACAAATTATATGAAGTGCAAATAATGTGGTTTGTATTCCAGCACAGAGCCAGGGCTTCAGCAAATAAATAAAGGGATGGCAAAAAGCTGCTTTGCAGCTCTCACCGTTCAAGCCCTACAATGAGGCACTAATACAATTATGTCCGAAGTGTGTGGAGCAGATAGAAGTAATGAACTGTTGGATTCCTTCTCTGTAAGAGCTCTTTAACAGAGGACATTGGGGAATAAAAGATTGTTTCCCCTGCAATAGGCATCATGTGTCCGACAGCTTTAAAAGCTTAAGAAACAAAGAGAGTGGCAGGTTAGCTTCAGGCTCCAGGGAGAAACCCTGCAGCTGATCACTGATCAGCTTTCCTTTTGTTAAACACTAGGAAAGGAAAGATTTGGAAGTTGTAATTTCCTTTAAGGACGAGGGAAGAGGGAAGGAAAAAGGAAATCTGGGGCACTCATCTGGAGTATTGTGTCCAGTTCTGGGTCCCCCAGTTCGAGAGAGGGAACTACTGGAGAGAGTCCAGCAGAGGGCTGCAAGGGTGATTAAGGGAACTGAACATCTCTGTGAGGAGGAAAAGCTGAGGGCCCTGGAACTGTTTTGCCTGGACAAGAGCAGCCTGAGAGGGCATCTCCTTCATGCTCAGCAAGAGCTAAAGGTAGGGAGCAAGAGGACATGCCAGATTCTTCTCAGTGGTGCCCTGTAATAGGACAAGCAGCAACAGATACAAACTGGAACCCAGGAAGTCCCACCTCAATGTGAGGAAAAAGCTCTGAGGGTGACAGAACACTGGAACAGGCTGCCCAGAGAGGATGTGGAGTCTCCTTCTCTTGAGACTTTTAAAACCCACTTGGACATGTTCCTGTGTGACCTGCTCTAGATCAATCTGCTTTAGCAGGGGGGGTTGGACTGAATGATCTCCAGAGATCCCTTCCAACCGACACCATGCTGCAATTTTGTGACCTGGTACCACATGATAACTTAATTCTCCAAACTGTAGATCTTTCATCAGGCTTTGCACTCATCCTCATGCCCAGGAAACAAAAAAACCTACTTCAATAAGTGTTAATTGATCTCCCTAATTTCCTATAATAAAAGAAACTTTGAAGAGATCAACAAGGCCAGTGGCAAAGCAATTTCATTAGGTGTTTCTTGTCGGTGCACTGGATAATTTACTCTGAGGATTAGACTCGAGTTGCTCATAGAAGAGGCTGAAATATCAGATGAAGTACACCACTGGTGGGGATGTTTGGTTTCCTGTAGTTATTATTGCTGCTCTTGTTGTTGTTATTAGTTTTTGTGGACAATGTCCCGTAGGACCTGGTTGAAGAGGCCCAGCTAATTTCAAATTCCACCTTCAAAAGTTGTCAGATGAGAACCATTTAAAGTCACCTGAAATAACAGAGTAGTTTTGATGTGGTGGAGGTGACTGATGCTGCAGCCGAGTACGCATTACAGGAGCTGTGACAGCTGGATGGAGATAGCAGCATCTGAGCATTACTCCTTCTCTTAGAATCACCTTGTGCAGAGTTGCCAGCTAATCAGTCAAAATAACCGAGATATTTTGCCATGCTGAAGTATTATTTCATTAGTTGTTGGGGTTGTATGGCTGTTTGGAGCCTGGGTGAGGCCCAACTTACCCAGGGCTGCACTGTGCACCCAACCGTGACATGTGTAACCTGATGTAGGTGAACCTGCTCTATCAGGGCTGTTGGACTGGATGATTACTGGAGGTCCCTTCCAGCCCCCACCATTCTCTGATGCTGTGACATGCCCAGCACCCATTCTCCAGCAAACCTAGAGGTGTCCAAATTCAAAGTGTGTGATTTCTTGTAAATCTACTGTCTCTTGTATCAAGTTTGTGTATGAAATGCAAATTCTGCGTACTCCAGTGGTCTTTGCCTGCTCCAGCTTTAAGCTGGTACAGCCTCTGGCTATCCAATTCCCCTTGCACACTCCTGTAAATTTAAATCATTTTTTAAAAAGCTCATTTACTTTAAGTGGAATTGCCCATGTGTCACAACACACCTAGCCATAAATATTTGCAGCCTCAGGTGCTAAGAAGCCTCTTTTCGATCCATTTCTTCTACCTGCTCCATAAAATCACCTAGACACCTCTCATCTGGGCAGCCCACCTTAGAAATTAATAAGCAAATAAATAAACCAGTGACAGCCCAGGAGGGAAGGCAGCATGAGGAGTAACAGAAGCTGCTAATGTATTTATTTTTAATTCCTCCCTGCTTTCAGCATCCTAATAAAGTACAACAAGAAGGAGTTGTTCCAATGCATTCCGCAGCTCTGCCACCGCCTCCCTAGTTTGCAGCAGCTCTGGGGTGTGGAGTGGTGGCTGCCCCCAGTTGTGACCTGCCTGTCCACATTGATGCCTCACTTGGCTGGTTTTCTCTTCTCAATTATATTCATTTTTTTCATACCACTTGGCTGGTTTCCTCTTCTCAATTATATTATTTTTTTTCATACCTGCCTCTTTCTACACTGTTAGGAATAAAGAGAAAGATTTTCAAATGAAGGCACCATAGGAGCATGAACAATTCCCACATTGGCAAGTTAAGGGATTTCTAAGCCTCCTCCTTGCATAATGCTTGGCAAATTTGACTATCAGCATCTAGGAGATGTTTCAAAGACTTTTCTTTTTTTGATGCTTAGAAATGATTGAGTCAATAGCAGATGGGTCTCAGCTGTCATGGGCTATAGCATCTCTTTGCAATTCACAGGCACTGAAAATTTGGAAAAATAATGTGTGTCGTCTTTTCCTGGCAGATCTGTTGCTAGCCAGAGTAAAAAAGAAAGCATTTGTTCACCATTTAAACCTTTCTTAACCCTATCTGTTGCAGGACTTGCCATCTCCTTCTCTGCCTCTCAGCAAACCAGTGTCCCTGTCCTATCCAGAGCAAGATGAAATGCATTGGTAGTATACATGAAAAAGGTTGCAGGGTTCCTCATTCCTGTGCTATGAACTTCTTAGGCATGTCCATTAGTTCTTTCTGTTGTAGCAGATGGAGATGTGGAAGTAATGGTGTGACTCTGAGTAAATTAAATACTGCAAGCTCTGCTGGTTTAGAATATAGAATAATTTTGGTTGGAAGAGACTTTTAAGATGACAAAGTCCCAACTATTAACCCAGCACTGCCAGTTTCCCACTAAACCATGTCCCTCAGCACCACACCTACACAGTGAAACCAGGGATGAGAACACCACTGTCCTGGGCAGCCTGTTCCAGGGCTTGACAACCCTTGTGGGCAAGAAATTGTTCCTCGTGTTCTGCCTAAATTTCCCCCAGCACAACTTGAGGCCATTTCCTTTCATCCCATTGCTTGTTACTTGAGGCAAGAAACCAACCCTCATGTATCTCCAACCTCCTTTCTGGGAGTTGGAGAGAAGGTCTCCCCTCAGCCTCCTGTCCTCCAGGCTGAACAACCCCAGTTGCCTCAGCCATTCCTCATGGGACTTGTGCTCTAGACACCGAAGAAGGGATGCAGATGGGAGGTGTCCATGATGAACAACATGTTCCTGCTGTGGTAGTACTCCAGGAATTTCTTTTCTCTGCAATTGATGTGAGTGAATCAAGAACTAGAGACAGATTTCACATTGTTGTTTTATTTTTAACTGCTCATGACTTTGGTAGTGCGTCCAGTGCTGTCTGGGGACTGGTGGTACCTGTGTGGAAACGGATCTGGCCTGGCCAAGTGATGAGGTCTCTCTCAGGGTGTTAATTGAGCCGTAGCTATAGGAGCAGCGCTCCCCAGCAGTGTGTGTGTCCTTTGCAAGGCGAAGGAGAGAACCATCCATGGATTAGCAAAAGCATTCATGATTTCGTATGCTTGAACAATACTACAATGTCAACATCATAATCTCCTCAGATCCCTGGGTTTTAGTTAAATCAAAATGACAGGAAATTTCCTCAGACTTCACCCAGCATCTGAAAAAATTGGTCAGGGGCTGAGTTTGTTGAGCAAACATGTTGAAATGAGTTTGAAGAACTGCAAAAAGCAAGACCTACCTGGGTGACTTCCTCGGAATTTCTTTCTGGTGTTAAGATTTCATTTCTTGGGTGGAGAATTTTAATAGTGATCAACTTTTTGCCTTTTCTACCCTCCAGAGATGCACTTTTCTAGACATTTTCTGTCTTCTAAGACCCTTTTTTCTACAGCCAGTATCAGATGGATGACTGTTAGGACTCTCCCATTAGAGCTGCAGCAAGACCAGTGCCTACAGATCTTGGTAGCTGCATGGCAGAGCTTTACCTGGGCTTCTCAGTGCTGGACACAGCCCTTGAAACACAACATTCCTGCTAGCCGCTGCAAAGGGTTTTCATGCTGAACATCACATTGTTTTTTCCCCGTCTTAGAAAAATCCAACTGCCTTCTAGTTCAAATGGAAACTTTTGAAGAAAACTTTGCCTTTTCTTCATTTTCAATGTGCCTCAGGGTGACTTCTCCCTAGAATGTGACCTTGCCATCGCTGCTCGTTCGTCAGCACCCGATGCTCTTGTTGCGCGAGCTGGAGGTCCAGGGGAATCGCTGCCACCAGCCACTATTTATCTTTCTCTGAAGTGTAACAGTCTGAGACAGCCACCCTTGTGTATCACACTCAAGGACTGGAGTCACTTGAAAGCTGAGTGCAATGTTGAGTGATTGACAAAGCTCATAAAGGATCATGCTCTGGATTTTGAAAGTGATGTGTTTTCGGTAGGTGGTTTCATTCAAAGCCCCCACCCCTCACCAAAAAGAGAAAGAAACCACAGGACAGAGATGCCTCATTTTCCCCTGGTTTAAATGCCAGCATTTGTGCTATAGAAACATAACTGAACTGTGGTCTTAAAAATTAGAAGACCCCAGACCAGGAAAGAAAGCTTTCCTAAAAGGAAATATTGTTTCATGTTTATAGTTAAGAAAAAACTGTTCATATATTGGGTTTGAGCATCTCTGATACTGCAGGGGGACAGGTGAAAGTTTTTTACAATTTTCCTGAGAATGCAGAAAGCTAAGGAGTGGTTGGTGCTGTCTGATGGACACCAACAGGGCACGCCTCTGTCACTGGGAAAACTGAAGGGGGCAAGGAAGCTGCTACCTGCAAATATCAAGGTCAGGTTGGATGGAGCTCTGAGCAATCTACTCTAGTTGAAGGCGTCCTTGCTCGCTGCAGGGGATTGGATTAGAGGATGCCTAGGGGTGTAGTCGAGGCCCCATCTCTGGAGACATTCAGGATCAGACTTGTGGTCCTGGGCAGCCTGATATAGCTGAAAGTGCCCCTGCTGACTGCAGGGTAGTTGGACAAGATGACCTTAGAGGATCCCTTCCAATTCTATGCAGTTTGTGATCTGTGACCTTTAAAGGTCCCTTCCAACCCAAACAACCTTCAGGAGTGGACAGGGTGAGAGATGTACACAGGACAGGGATGGAGCATGGAGAGGATGGTTGTGTGGAGGAAGGCAAAGAAGCAGATCCTAGCCTCCACATCTGACCAAGAGTGTGTTGGACCAGAGCCAGACCACTATTGAGACTTGGGAATGAGACCTACTCTGGGCACTTCTAGCAGCTGACTGCAGCTGGTGAAGAGTTAACTGGTTCCCCCCTGTCTGGGGTATTATTTGTGGCTATCTGAGAACAGCTGTATTAGCCTCTTCTGCAGCTAAATCCATTTTAATGATGGCAGGAAAAGATGTAAAAAGGATTCTTGAAACAAACCTGTGAGGCTGAATTGAGTAACTGTGCTCTGCAGACTGCAGGGCTGTCCAATGTGACCGTCTCCCAGAAAAATAACATCTCTTGTAGAAGGTAGCAAGAAAGGGAATTCAGTGCTGTCTGTGCTCCAAGACTATGTCTTTAAATCAATGAACCCGAGGTGGTAGCAGCAAACCACTTGTCAGCTCCCTTGTAAGGGACTTTGTCAAAAACAGCAGCGCTCCTCTTCATCACCAGCTTTGTCAGGGCAGTGCAGATCACCTGGCTAGAAACAGCAAGAACAGAGAAGGGATTTTTCTGAACAAGGAGGAATCTGTGTCTCAGATGTGCCAGGCTGAAAAGGTTGAGTATGGATTCTGATAGTAATATTCCAATATTGATCTTTTTCATGCATTTAGCAGGTATCTGTTTGCTTCATCTCCTCTTCCCACCTTCCCCAAAATTGTTGGGTCTGTCTACTAGTTTTAGTCATGTTTGATGAGGGTTAGAAATGTTAAATATGCCAAATCTTTTTTAGGTAACAAAAGTTAGCTTTTTGTTCCAGCTGAGGGAAATAATAGAGAATGAGCTTGATGCCTGGGAACGCGTTGGGGAACACATTGAGAAGGTCCTGATAAACCTCTTCCAGACAGCAGAGCATCCTAGGGCAGTCATGTCATCTTAGATACCATAGTTGATCCACCTTGGGCTGGTACTGGATAAAAACACCAGCTGGGTAAAAGCTGCTTCATTTACAGTGCTGATAGAGAGGCTCCTTCATCAGCATAAGCAGATGTTCAGATGTTTATTGCAACCTTCTTACTCTATTCATTTGGAATAGCAGTATCTGCAGAGTGACTTTGCTGTGAACCATGTTTTACTTTCTATGGTAGGATAGATGAGTTAGTCATGAGATATCTACTGTTCCTAGAATGATAGAACTGTTGAGCTTGGAAGATACTTTTCAGGTCAAGTCCAACCACTCACCTAGAGCTCACAATCCACTACTACTAACCTGCTATCACTAAACTATGTCACTCAGCACCACATCCACACATCTTTTAAATACCTCCAGGGGTGGTGACTCCACCTCCCTGGGCAGCCTGTTCCAGCACCTGAGGACCCTTTCTGGGAAGAAGTTTTTCCTAATATCCATCCAGAACTTCCCTTTGCACAACTTGAGGGCATTTCTTCTTGTTGCATGCGAGAAGAGACAGAATCCTAACTCCAACCTCTTTTGAGGTAATCAGAGAGGGCAGTGAGGTCTCCCCTGTGTCTCCTCTTCTGAAGACTAAACAGCCTGAGTTTCTTTAGCCAAGCCAAAGCCCTTCACCAGCTTCGTTACTCTTCTCTGGACATGCTCCAGCATCTCATTGTCCTTTTTGTAGAGAGAGGCCCCAAAATGAACCCAGTACTCAAGGTGTGCCCTCACCAATGCTGAGTAAAGGGGGAAATCGCATCCCTAGACCTCCTCATCTCATTTCATGTTATTTCCAAAAGTAACATTTGAAGCAATTCACCCAGCCCAGTTTAAACACCTCTCAGCACAACAACTTCAAACCATTCCTCTCTGCTTTGTCCATCGAGTGTTCAGATTCCAAGAGGTTAAATCAGCATCTGGCAAGGTGGGAAGCAGCTTGATTGATCTGCCTTTAGGAAGCCTAATCAAGTTCCTTGCTGGCTGAAAACAGATAAAATTCCATTTCATTTTTCTCCTCTCCTTACTTGCAGACACTGTAATATCAAATAATTAATCCTGATGCAGCTCACGTGGCAGCTTGCAGCTCTCGTTGGCATTGCTCCGATGCTCCAAGCAGAAGTAACTTGCATGGTTGCTTAACAAATTGACTGCTTAGAATTGTTTGCAGTACTCATTTTTCTTGTAGACTATTCTTTTCTTGGAGGGATGAAAAGCTTTCAGTACGCTGCTTTTTATTGCGTCTATGGGCAAGCAGAAATATGTTAAGAGAGGACAAAGAGTTTATCTTTACTGTATTTGCATAAAAATGCCATTCACACTTTTTTTTTCCCCCTAGTGCTATTTTCTATGTTTTTCTCTCTTCAAAGATAGCAGTAGAAAAGTTAAAAAAAAATAAATTTGAAAACCCACCCCGCACCAAAAAAATAAAAAAAAGCCAAAACAACCAAAACCACAGAGTTGTGTTAAATTGGTACAAAATCTTTCATACCATAGGATCTTGAACTGTGTCCTGAAATGCTCTCGCAGAGTATGGGATACTTGGACCTAGGAAAACCAGCTGATTTTGGATATTGTGGTGTTCAGATAAACTCTACCTTGCTAGTCAGAGACTATCCTGTGTTCTGGGAAGTCAAAGCATTTTTGAGTCATCTAAATTTGTTCAGTGTTTGCATTCTGTAACAATGCATTTACACTTTCTGCATTAAAAAACCCACACCAAAACTATGTTAGAATCTCTCCTTGAACCTTTCAGGTAGATGTTTTGGGTTTTTTTTTTTGTCTGGCTGCAAGAACTCATCAAAATTATTGTAATCCAGGTCTCATTTAATTATTTGTTTTGGTTTGTTAATGATTGTTAAGTAAGAGTGTGGGATGTTCTCACAGCTTGAAACTCTCCTTCCCCCTAAGCCCAGCCGTTTGGAGTGGTTTCAGGTGAACCAGCTCTCAGTGGTTTCCCAATTGCAGCTATCCATATTTGGATGCTTAACTTCCCTAAGGATGGGGTCTCAGCCCATGTTTTGATAAGAACACAGGCAGAGTATGTGTAAATGGGTATGTAAGCAGTCTGTAGCACTGTCTCATGTCAAAATCAAAGAACATTTTCCATATTCTTTCTTAATTATGTCACTTGTAGGAATTCCATCAATGGTAGGTGTTAAGGAATTAGTATTTCCTCTGTCTCTTGTGACTCTTCCAAACACCCCTTCCAAAACTGTAGCAGCTTTCCCAGCTAGGTTTTAAAAGCCTAGAATAATTTTGGTTGGAAAAGACCACTAAGATCATCCAATCATTCTCTAACTCTACCAAGTCTGGTGCTAAACCATGTCTCTCAGTTCCATATCTCTGTGTCTTTCAAACACCTCCAGGGATGGACATCCAACCACCTCCCTAGGGAGTCTGTGCCAGTCTTTGGGAACCCTTTCAGTGAAGAAGTGCTAACCTAAATCTCCCCTGGCGCAACCTGAGGCCATTTTCTTTCATCCTGTCATTTGTTACTAGGGAGAAAAGACCATCCTCACCTTGCCCCAACCTCCTCTGTGGTGACAGTGCAGCCTCTCCTCAACCTCCTTTTCTCCAGGCTAAACAAGTTTTTGGCCCTTACTCATCACCTAAGGAATACATTTTACCAAAAGTAAATGCTTGCTGGTTGTGCTTGGACATCAGGGTGAGATTTGTGGGATGGTGAAAGCCTGCACAATATGTTGCAGACATGTCACAGAATCACAGAATTGTCAGGGTTGGAAGGGACCTCAAAGATCATCCATCTGCAACCCCCTGCTGTGGGATACCTCACACTAGGCCAGGTTGCTCAGAGCCCCATCCAGCCTGGCCTTAGAAACTTCCAGGGATGGGGCTTCCACCACCTCCCTGGGCAGCCTGTTCCAGTGTCCCACCATCTTCACGGTGAAGAACTGTCCTGAGGCTGAGGTGGGATTTCTGTTGCCAGGTGTTCCATCATGTGTCTTAGATGACCCATTCTGCCCTGCTGGCAGAAGCAGCAACCTATGGGCCTGTGCAACTTTGTTTGTGGATTTTTATGGTTTTAATACTTTTTTGCTGTTGCTTCAGTCAGAGGATCACATCTTTTAGGGATTACTTGTATCTGCCTAGAAACTAGAGACAATAAATACATACAACCCTTTGGAAGAGGCATATGGTGAAAATAGGCTATCAAGCCACTGTTACCATTCCCCCTTCCCTTATTTAGGGTCTATCATCTCTTTTGAAAGCCTCAGTTCTTTTACTGCTTCATTAAATACCACCTTCTCCTCCCAGCTGCCTCCCATCTCTATTTAGATAGATTGGACAGATCGTGTTAGCTTTCTCCTGCTGATGATGGGGACCAAAAAGTCATTTAAACACATTTGGCAGGCCATACATCTTAAAGCTATCTAGTAATAATTCATCAGAAAAAGTAGTCTTCTGACTGCAGGCTAAATGAAATGAAATTAGGGCTTTGTGCTCCCTGTGGGCAAGGAGCCCCTTGTCTCACTTGATGTGAATGAGATGGGCATTTGAGCTGTGTAATCAAGATGGAGAAATGATGTTCAGGGTTCTTCACCAGAGAGCCATGATTTGAATGCCCTTAGGTGAGCAAAAATGCAACCAGAGGTGACCCAAAAGTGCTGATGGTTGATGAGCAAACCCTCAGAAAGATGCTAGGAAAACTTGGAACCTGCTTTTTCATGCAATAAACAGGAGGAGAGAAACTGAGAGCAAAGAGGGCTGACAGGCAAGGGTGTTTCCATACTAGGGGAAATCAAACATGTTGTTCATCGTGGCTGCTGCAGGAGAAGCAGCTGAGGTATTAGCAGGGCACTGACATTTTTATTACTGTGCCATCAAACCTGCCCAGGGACACTTAAGGCATTATTGCTGGAGAGGGCAGTCAGCATCGTCACAGAAGCATCTAGCCTCACTGAAGAAATTATCTAAACTTCTTGCTACAATAAAATTTATTTTCTCAGCATTAAATAAATGGGGAGGATGCATGTCTGAGGTGGGAGATCTGCCACCCCCAGCATGCTCCCTGCTGATACCTGCTGTCACCAGGCTTTCCTTTCTCCTCTAACCTTCTCATAGCATTTGTGTTACTGTCTGGGGCAGCAGCTTCTTCTGGGTTGCATTTATTTATATGAGCCACACCACTGGGGTTGTTCAGTCTGGAGAAAAGGACACTGAGGGGAGACATGCTGGATCTCTAAACTCCCTGGAAGGAGGTTGGAGCCAGATGGAGATTGGTCCTGTCTTCGAAGCAATAGAACAAAAGGAAATTACCTCAGGTTGCACCAGGCAAGGTTTAAGTTAGGCATGAGAACTATTTCTTCATGGAAAAGGTGGTCAGGAACAGACTGCCCAGGTCAGTGGTCGAATCACTATCTCTGGAGGTATTTAAAAGCTGTGTATGTGTAATGCTGAGGGGCGTGGTTTAGTGGTGACCCAGCAGTGATGAGTTAATGGTTGGACTCTATGATCTTAAAGATCTCTTGCAACCAAACCAATTCTATGATTCTCTTCTACTTGAAATCCTGGAATTTTCTTACCCAGCTTGTGGCTTATGCATCATTCAGACTGGATGCCCTGTGCAGCACTGAGCACAGTGAGAACCAAGCTGCCCAGGAGCACTTTGTGCCTCCTAACCAGGTATGTTAAATTGTAATAACCTCACATGTGTCAGAGTTCTAGCTTGGAGACCCAGTTGTGTGTGTTAGGTGTATTATGTGCAGCCCAACAGCAGAGTGGATGGCAAGGAGTCAGATAACTCTGCACAGGCTCTGCCCTGTGTCTGGGCTGGTGTCCATCCCTTTGACGTGCAGCACAAAGAGCATCAGTTGCCGCTGATGGCAGTGATGCTGTTTTGAGTGGATCAAATGCAAAGGGAGCATTTGGCATCAGTGAAGCTGGTGGCACTGCTGGAGTTAGCAGGGTGGTTTTAGTGTAGAATCATAGAAACACAGAGTTATTACGGTTGGGAAAAAAACCTCAAGATCATCAAGTCCAGCCCAACACCACCATGCCCACTAAACCATGACCCAAAGTGCTTTGTAGAGCCAGTATATGTCTAAAACAAACCTCTGGGCTGCTGTGCTCCCCACGGCCACCACTGTCCCAGGCAGTGATGCCAGATGTCTTCTTCCACAAATTATTTTTGGCTACTGTGAGCTAATTTCCCATATTGTGTCATCAGAATCTGTTCTCCTTCCACTGGACTGTTACTCCAGCACCTTCTGTTCTCAGGCTCTGTGGCTTCAATGATGACTTGGTTTAAGGATCTGATCCACTTATAGAAAACTCTGTGACAAAAAAATCCCCAACTCGTTCCAGGTGTCAGATCTGCTGTCAGATTCTGCAAGTTCTTTTACAAGTGTTTGTGTGATTGTAAAGAAAAAAAGCCAACAAAAACAACATAAAAGAAACCCCCTTACAAGCAGAACCCTGAAATTAAAATGACAGCATAGGAGAATAGATGTGGGAGAGAAAAGGATTTCAGCTCCATTGTCAGTTTAGATGCTTCATTATCCTGTTGTGGGCTTTGATATTGCTATTGATTTCACACAGAAGATACTCACATACTGCAATGATGCCAATCATATAGAACTCTAAGACAGATCACTGCAAAAATATACTAAACTGGTGGTTACAGCTTACATTTGTAATGAGATCTCACACTAATAGGTAGAAGTCTGTAATAAAATTGCTCCTTAAATGAATTATTATTCAGGAACTTTCTGATTAATATAAATTCCCTATTATGTCATACTCCAATTAAATTGGACAGGATATTATTTTATGTGAGATTGTAATTAACTAAGCTGGAGTTTGGCCAAGTAGCCATAATTTATACCTGGACTGAGAAGAGATTTATGAGAATTTTAATATTTACACTTGATTGAGAACTACCTGATTTCTCCATTCATCTAGAAGATTATATCCTGCCTTTCAATCACCATTGATACAGTAGCACTGACTTACGACTTCTTTGTGACTCCAACCTTTACATTTTACCTTCTAACAAATATTTCTGTGGCTGTGAAAGGTCACCTCCGTGTTTGTTCAAGGGGTGGTAATTCAGCCAAGTTCATTTTTGGGGGTGGTAAAAATAAGTAATGGCAATGTTTTGAGCATCAGAGCTCAATCAGTCCAGCTTAGAGGGAACTTAAAGTCCAAAAGATAGAAAATATCACAGAATCACAGACTGGTTCAAATTGGAAGGGATCTTAAACATCATCTAATTCCAACTACTTGCTATAGACAGGGATTCCTCCCACTATACTGGGTTGCTCATGACCCCATTCACAGGATCACAGGATGTTAGGGGTTGGAAGGGACCCAAAGAGATCGTTGTGTCCAACCCTCTTGCCAGAGCAGGACCATACAATGTAGCTCAGGTCACAGAGGATCACATTCACCCTGGTTTTGAACACTTCCAGGATTAGAGCTTCCACAACTTCTCTGGGCAACCTGTTCCACCCTTGCAGGAAAGAATTTCTTCCTAATGTCTGATCAAAATCCAGCTTTTTCCAGTTTAAAGCCATTACCCCTGGTCTCGTCACTCTATGCCTTTGTAGCAAGTTCCTCTCTAGCTTTTCTGTAGCCCACTTCAAATCCTGGAAGGCTACTCTAAGATCTTCCCAGAGCCTTCTCTTCTTCAGGCTGAACAACCTCAACTCATTCACCCTTTCTTTGTAGGAATGGTGCCAGCCCTCTCATCACCTCCGTGGCCTTCTCTTGACCTGCTCTAATAGTTCCATGTCCTTAGAACATTGGAGCTTCTAGAGCTGACCCCAGCACTGCAGGTGGGGTCTCAGTAATGCACAGCAGAGGAGCAGAATCCCCTCCCTGCTTCTGCTACCCATACTAGTGAGAATCAGCCCGGGACACGGCTGGGGCTGGGCTGGCAGCACACAGTGCCAGCTCATTTCCATCTTTTCACCCACTAGCACCCCAAGCCCTTCTCCTCAGGACTGCTCTCCATCCATATCCGACACCTGGAATCAATATGTTTTAAACTACTTTTCTATTTTACATGATTAAAAATGTTTCATGGGTGACCCAGAAGGAAAATGCAGACTGGAGGCAAAATAGGCATTATTACTGGACCTAATCACTGCCAGATGTCCAGCAATATCTTGAGTAAAAGGCTGAAGGGCCATTTTCAGCCAGTATGTATTGAGAGTTTCAAAGTGGTGTTTTGGCTTTGGCACGTTGGTTGATTGTGAGTTTTTTTCATGTGCTGCAAAAACTGCTTTTGCTGGAGAGCTCTTGAAAGCTCTGCCTGCTGTCTTAGAGATTAACACCTTCATAAACATGACTTTTAGTCATTCTGAAATGGGAAGAACATAGTGTGTTTTCTCACTCAGTTTTACATCATCCTAGTTGCAGGCTAAGCACTTAAGCAAAACAAAATCTGTTCCATAGGAGTAGAAACTAGTGCAGAAGGTAACAGGCCCATGGTCTGCTCATACTTTCAGCATGGCAAGGCATTTATGGAGCTTTACAGAACTTCATGGATTTGTTACAGACTCAGCGTTAATAACAGCATAATAGAAGGTGTTAGGTAATAGGTTGGACTTGATGATCTCAAAGATCTTTTCCAACCTGGTTAGTTCTGTGATTCTGTAATAGAGTTCAGTGTTGCCCATCACCATGGTGGTTTGTTTCTTTGCTGTGGCTGTTGGCAGCAGCACAGCTGGCAGGTCTCTGGCTCAACAGGGATCTGTTCGGTGATTTTAGGTGAAGGGGAACTTCTCCAGCATGGCCATGGAGAGAGGAGAAATTTTTGAAGGACATCGAGTTCCTGGAGTGTGCCCAGAGAATGGCAACAAAGATGGTGAAGGGTGTGGAGAACAGGTCTGCTGAGGGAACCAGGATTGTTTAATCTGGAGAAGAGGAGGCTGAGGGCTCTCTACAGCTCCTCGAAGGAAGATTGGAGTAAGGTGAGCATCGGTCTCTTCTTCCTGGCGTAAAGTGATAGAAGGAGAAGAAATGACCTCAAGTTGTGCCAGGGAAAGCTTAGGTTGAAAATTATGAGCAATTTCTATAGTGAAAGAGTGGTCAGGATGCTCAGGGAGGTGGTGGAGTCAGTGTCTGCGGAGGTGTTCAAAAAATGTGTGGACATAGTACATTGGGAGATGGTTTAATGGCCATGCTGGTGTTGGGTTGATGGTTGGACTCGATCTTTGAGGCCTATTCCAACCAAAACAATTCTATGAAAACTCTGTTTGCATGTGTTTACTGGTTGTATAAAAGTAGTCCTTCATATAGACCTGGAATGGGATTACCTGTGTGGAAATGGCTACAGTTCCATTTTAAGGCAATATTAAATATGACAGATCTAAGTCATACACCTGTAGCCAATGCCCTGAGATGTACCATGCACAGCAGCTCACTACTGGCAGCAGCAGAGGCATTTTCTAACCTCACAGAAAGAAATAATCAGAGACTAACAAAGAAATAAATAAATAAAGCCCAAATTGTTGAACTTGTCAGTGTATATTTGCTTAAATCCTAGCAAACTAGAAGATATTGGTTCTTTTTGTGTCTTTAGTAAGAAACAAATCTCCTTTCTCACCTGGCAGCTGTCAGCAACAAGGAGCTTCACCCTTCAGATGATGGTTTATTGAATTGTCAAGAAATGAGATTGTTCATTATGTGTGTCAGCTGTAGTTTAGCAGAACACTTCTGTCCCTCCAGGAAAGAGCTGATTGCTGTAAACATACACATGATCTGGTCTCAAATAATGTTAGAAATCCAGATGCAATCACAGAGCATCTGTGTTCCTCCTTGGCTTTAAACACTGAACCTGAAAGGAGCTTCAAGTGAGGTGAGGGTTGGCCTCTTCTCTCAAGCAGGTAGTGATAGGGTAAGAGGAACTGCATTCAAGTTGAGCCAGGGCAGGTTTAGGTTGAAGATTAGGAAAAATTTCTGTCCTACAAGAGTGGTCAGGCATTCACAGAATCACAGAACCAGGCTGGAAAAGACCTTCGAGATCACCGAGCCCAACCCATCACCTAACACCTTCTAATTAACTAAACCATGGCACTAAGTGCCTCATCCAGTCTCCTTTTAAACACCTCCAGGGGTACCAATCACTCTTTCTGTGAAGAACTTCTCTCTAATATCCAGCCTAAACCTGCCTTGGGACAGCTCGAGACTTTCCTCTTGTTCTGTTGCTGGTTGCTTGGGAGAAGTGACCAACCTCACCTGGCTAGAACCTCCTCTCAGGTGGCTAGAGAGAGCAATGAGGTTTCCCCCAAGCCGCCTCCTCTCCAAGCTGAACACTCCTAGCTCCCTCGGCTGCTCCTCGTAGGGCTGTGCTCCAGCCCACTCACCCAGCCTTGGTGCCCTTCTCTGGAACAGGCTGCCCAGGGAGGTGGTGGAGTTACCATGTATGGAGGTGTTCAAAACCTTGTAGATGTGACACTTTGGACCATGNGAGACTTTCCTCTTGTTCTGTTGCTGGTTGCTTGGGAGAAGTGACCAACCTCACCTGGCTAGAACCTCCTCTCAGGTGGCTAGAGAGAGCAATGAGGTCTCCCCCAAGCCACCTCCTCTCCAAGCTGAACACTCCTAGCTCCCTCGGCTACTCCTCGTAGGGCTGTGCTCCAGCCCACTCACCCAGCCTTGGTGCCCTTCTCTGGAACAGGCTGCCCAGGGAGGTGGTGGAGTTACCATGTATGGAGGTGTTCAAAACCTTGTAGATGTGACACTTTGGACCATGGTGGTGATTGACAGTTGGACTTGATGATCTTGGAGGTCTTTTCCAATCTTAATGATTCTGCGATTACAGCTGACAATTTGTTAATATGGGTGTACGTCATTGGCTGCCTGTCACCCATAAAACATTTCATTTAGAAGATGAAGATACATCTTTTAATTAAAAGACCCATTTCTTTTTACAAATGTGGCTGTTAACCTTGCCCTTTTTCTTTGCTATCCATACCTCTTAATCCAAACATACACTTAGTGTCTTCTCATTTCTGCACACATCCAAAATAACCAAACTTCCTCTCAGTCTAAAAGGTCAATGCTCTTTTCACAAGAGAGATGTAATTTCTACCTGACTTAGTAGCCACTTAAAGACTTGTCCACCTTGCACTTCTGTTAGCCAGAACTGAGGGTTCCTCCAGTTCCAGGTGTTGGTGCTGGTAATGGGGTGGCACCAGGTTGTTTGTGATATGCATGTTCACTTGGCATTGCTGGAGACGACCATCATTTCACTCACCTTTTGGAGACTTTCTTCTCATAATGTGAACTGGTGTCCACAGTGAGATACTGAGGGGCATGTCCAGTGGCATGCTCTAAGTGTGTACTGCTTTAGTAAAACATTGAGGTGATGGAGAATATCTAGAGAAGGACAACGAAGCTGATGAAGGGTCTGGAGAACAGGGTTGGTGAGGAGCTGCAGAGGGAGCTGGGGGTGTTTAGTCTGAAGAAAAGGAGGCTGAAGGGAGTGCTTCTGGCTCTCTACAGCTCCCTGAGAGAAGGTTGGAGTGAGATGGGAGTTGGTCTCTCAGGAAATGGCCTGAAATTGTGCCATGGGAGGTTTAAATTGGAGATTAGGGAAAATTTCTTTGCTGCAAGACTGGTCAGGGATTGGAACAGGCTCCCCAGGACAGTGGTGCAGTCACCATCCCTGTTCAAGAAACGTGTTGCCATGACAGCTCAACATCTGGTTTAATAGTCATGGTGGTGTTGTGTTGAGAGTTGGACTGGACTATTTTAGAGGTCTTTTCCAATCAGAACAAGTCTATGATTCTATGGCTCAGCACCAGCTAGGTGACGCCAGCATTCCCAGTAAGTGCAAAGATCTTCCCTTGCTTCCCACGTGCTCTGGCCTCCTGACCATCAAAGAAAACACCACAGTATTCAGCTGTGGGTATTTTTACATGAGCTACATCTGGAGTGGGATCGTGGGTTCCTTCCATGGATGGCATCAATGGAAACTATTTCAGAGCCAGCTGATCAGAACGACTATGCAACACACAGCAGGAGGCTTATTTTAATGCCTTGATTCAGTGGAGGATAATATTTAGTAAGTAGTGTGTGGGGTTCTTGTGCAAATATTTTACATGAAAGAAGATGGCTGTGAAGCTACAGGGAAGGAATCTTAGAAGGATTTATATATCAGACCTGAAAACGAGATAAAGATTCAAATCCTGGCTCGTTCAACATGACACCATCCTTTTTTTACACTGTAATGATTGCAGAAGATGAATGCTGTGGCAGTAGCTTGCATAGTGTGAGAAATCTCCTAAGAATAAGGAAAGGTGGTTAGTAGAATCCCAGCTGGAGCATATTCTTCACAAACTGTAAAGGGATTTATGAGGATGAAGGGGAAGGAGGGAAACTGGATGCTCTGTGCATCACTGAAAGGACTCAGCAGTACCTGTGTGTCGCTGGGACCTGCAAAGGGAATGCAGGATATGCACAGAAGGCTTTTTGTGTTGGAAGATGAGGGCATTGGTACAGTGTTTTTGGACACCTTCAGCATGTGACCTTCATCAGGAGACTAAACCTGGGATTGGAGGTTTAGGAGAGATGCTTTCTGGCATCTTTTCCACTCAAAACAATTCTGTGATTCTGTCTGCCCCATCGAAAACCTCTGCAGCTGTAGAAGCAAGAGCTGTGCACATAGAACACACTCCTCAAAGCCCTCTCTGCTGGTTTGGTGCTATTGTCATTTCATAAGTTAACTGCTGTAGAGCCTGTAGCAGAAATTGTTGGTTTATTTGGTATGAACTCTTTGCTAGGTGTGGGTTGCAAGCTGTTTTCTCCTCTTCATCCAAGCCCTGATGGTGAGAGGCTACTCACTGATTCTAGGAGAGTCATAACATAGCCCTCTGTGTGTTTTTCTTATCTCACAAGAAATGTCATTCTGGGGTAAATATTATGTTGTTGTTAGTGGGCTTAAAAGTAATTTTGAGTTTTCCAATTGCATATTTCATTTATTTCATGAATGTGAAATGACATTGCAGACAGCAGAGCTGTGCTGGCACACACTGAAATCTTGCCAGCACAGGTTTCACTTCTTCATTTTGCATTGAAACCTGCAAAATTAATGACTTAAATGAAAATTTTTCTCATTTACTGTGAGGTGCTTTGGATTTCTCTGGCTAAGATTCTGATTGTTAATTATAAGGGTTAGGTGATAGGTTGGACTCAATGGTCCTAGAGGTCTTTTCCAACCTGGTTGATTCTGTGATGTGTGTCTACCCTTTCTGTTTTATGTAGCAGGGGGTGAAATGATGGTCTCTAGTGACCTGATATAAGATGTCATAGAAACATGAAATGCTTATGGTTGAAAGGAACCTTTAAAGCTTATCTTGTCCAACCCCCATGCAGTCAGCAGGGACATGGGCAAATAGAGGAGATTGCTCAGAGCACCAAACAATCTGACCTGGAATGGTTCCAGGGATGGGGCATCTCCCACATCCCTGGGCAGCCCAGGCCAGGGTCTCACCAACCTCAGTGTCACAAATTTCTTCCTTTTCTCTAGTATAAATCTCCATTTTTTAGTTTAAACCATCACCCCTCATCCTGTTGCAAGAGATCCTGACCTTAGCTCCTGGCTGATGACATGTTCGGGAGCTGCCTGGGCAACAGAAAAACTTTGCAGTGAACAGTATCAGCATGTGGTGAGACTTTAGAAGCACGAGAAGAGATTTGGAGTGGCCTCTCAGTGAAAGGTGAGGACTTGCTTGGCCATCCCTCAAGTTCATAGAAGGTTTTTTGTCCAAATACTTTAAAATGCAACCAATGTTAAAAAATGAAGATAATAAATAACCAAATGAGAATAAACAACCAAATACAGAACAAAAAGAAAGATTAGACCATCCTGATTTACAACTCTGCATCAATCAAAGGCACAAAATCCTGCCCATTTTTCAGCTGTTGATGAATTGTGGCAAATTGATAAAATCTCACTTAGGGTTTAGTGTGGAGATCTTCTGCTATGTCACACCCAGAGATGGACCCAGGGGTGTGGCTGTGTGTTCACTGATTGAATTTGCAAATAAAATGTAGGTCCTGGGAGAACAAACCCCGAGATGGACAGAGGTTGAACCCATTCCATGATAAAGAACCATGTCATCTTCAAACACCAAATCCAAGTGTTCAGGGGGGTTTATTCTGCAGGCTGGAAAGAGGAATTGGAGTTCTTTGTTCAGGGATAGGAGGAAAAAAAATGTGCATGTCAGAAAAATGCATTCACATCTTTATTTTTCATTTGTGCTAGAGAGGGATCAATGCTTGGTGCAAACTTTGCAGATGATGAATTATTTCAGCTATCTTTTTTTTTTCCCCACAAAGCAGAGGAAGCACTCAAGTAAGACCCAGCAGCTGTTTTTACCCTCAGGTAAAATCTTAACACACTTCTCAAACCCATGGTTCTTCCCCAGTCTACCCTGCAAGAAAAATAATTCAAGTTACTTCATCTCCAGTCGAGAATTTTACCTTTTAGAAACCGGCAAACTGATTTACAAGGTTTCTCCTTAAAGTAAATTGCCTGTCAGAAGGGTCGTGGATCCCTGTCTGCATGTTTGAATAAAATCTGTAACAGATTAATAGCATTAATAATGGGGCTGTCTCAGAAAGCTCTCAATTTGCAACACTAAGAGTGGGAAGATGGCAGTGTGGCTATTTAGCGCTCTGCCTGTCTGTCTTCTGAAGTTCTGAGTTGTTTAAGTTGTACTCAAGAGCGTTGATCTTTACTGGAAAGCCTAAAAATCCTCTTCTCTGAATGGAGAGTCGGCACTGGCAGGAGTTTTGGATGTCAGAGCAGAGAGCATGGAGGGATTGGATGATCTCATAAAATCTAAATCGTTACATTTCATATTTTTTTTCTGCCCGAGCAGAGAAAATGTGCCAGGAGAACTCCACTTCCTTGTGCCCCTCCTTGCTATCTTGATGAACAGAATAATTTTAGCAGGGAAGTGTAGAAGGAAAAATGTATTGGCACCCCCAACTCTCTCCATGCAAGGAAGAAGAGTCCATCTGGCAGTGGTTGTTTCTGTGACAAACTCCACAGATTAGCATGTAATAAGGTTAAAAAAATACTGTGGGACTGCAGGAACAGTCTTGTCTTCATCCCTGATTAATTTTATATGCATTCAGAGTATCCTCTGTAGCTCAGCCATGAAACACCCTCCAGTCATCCTAGCATTTCCTTTTTGGACACACTCCCAGCATCCTGCTTTCTGACAAGGACCTCCCTGGCCTTGGCTCTCCTCCTGTAGGTTTGTCCAACCCTATCTCCCCAAAAGCAGGAGTGCCTGGAGCTGCCCACATCCCAGCCCATTCATCTGGTGGCACTAAGTGGGAGCTAAGTAGATGAGACCAAATAACCCAGCAGATGAGGTGAGGATGCACATTTTCATTTTCTTCCCTGATTCTTCAGTTGGTAAACAGCTCCAGATCAACTGACTGATTCCAGCCATGTGGATAAAATTTGTGGCCATTCCTGCAGAAATGGGGATAGTGAAATTGCAATTTTCAAGCCTCTCTTTAATAAAACACACTATCATCAGGCTCACATTGCACCTCTGCAGAAATTGATGTACTCGTGTGTACATCTCTGAAATTAGACTGGAGCACTTGAAATAAACCTCTGCACTTTATGAAGGGCTCCAGCTGGGGCCAGCTGTAATGACACTTCCATATCAGGCTGGGATGAGTGTCACCATGAAATAGGAGTAGCTGCTCCTCCATGCGCACGCAGACTCTTGTTTGATATGAATGCATGTTGCAGAGCCCTGATGACACAGCCTTTTGATCTTCCTCATCTGAAAAGAGTTTACATTTCGTTCTCATTTATCTGTAAACAATCCCCAGTGCTCCATGGCAAGTGAGAGATGGATGGAGTCACTGATGGGAGATTTAATGCACATCTGAAAGGCATTCAGATACAGGTCCTCTGTTTTTTAAACAGATCAGCTCACTGGAAGGCTGGACAAAAGCATCATTCTCTCCTGGTGAAGTGATGAGTCAAGTATGGCCAGAGCTGCCTGCAGGAGCAGGAACACAAAATGTCAGAGCTGGTCAGCAACTGCTATGAGTCCATAGCTTATCTTTGATACCTTCTTGAAGCTATGAAAAGGGAACACAGTCCATGGTTGCAGGAAATCATACCTTTCCATCCTGGGCAAACAAGCTTGGCTTTGTCCATCTTTGGCGTTTCCCTCGGCTCAGTTTATTCATAGAATTCCTTTTGGCCCATTTTTCCAGCATGTCAAGGACCCTCTGTACAGTTCACAAAGTCTCCTCTAACCAGAGTAAAATCTGGCTTGTGGTAATCAAACTTCTTCAAATTACATCATGACACACTATTTGTTCTCCTGCTGTTTATATCATCATGCTCTGATGCATCTTTGGGATGCAGTTTGCTTTGCTAGAAGCTTTTGCTACTTCATGAGTAAAGGGTGGTGTTGCACTGGGTTAGAAGAATCGGAATGATGTGAGTTAGCAAAATTGGAAAGAAAATAAGTTGGAATGGTGTCAGTCATCTTTATACCAGTATAGGTGGTATAAACTTGAGAGAGCTTCTGCCGGAATCGGCGATGGGATAAAAAATGACACTCCAAGTTGAGATAGTCCAGATCACAGAATCACAAAATGATAGGGGTTAGAAGGGACTTCTGGGGATCATCTAATCACTCTGCCAGAGTAGATGGCACAGGACAGCATCCAGCTGGATTCCAAACGACCCAGAGGTGGAGACTCTATAAACTCTCTGGGCAACCTGTTCCAGTGCTCTACCACCCTCAGAGTAAAGAAGTTTAGAATCATAGAATCATAGAATGGTAAGGTTGGAAGGGACCTCAAGGATCATCTAGTTCCAACCCCCTGCCATAGGCAGAGACACCTCCCACTAGTACAGGTCACTCAAGGCCTTGTACAGTCTGGCCTTGAACACCTCCAGGGAGTGAGCATCCACAACCTCCCTGGGCAACCTGTGCCAGTGTCTCACCACCCTCACCATAAAGAACTTCCTCCTAACATCCAGTTTAAATCTCCCCTCTGCCAGTTCAAACCCATTACCCCTTGTCCTGTCAATGCAAGCCCTTGTCAATAGTCCCTCCCCAGCCTTCCTGTAGGCCCTCTTCAGATATTGGAAGGCTACTCCAAGGTCTCCTGGAAGCCTTCTCTTCTCCAGGATGCACAGCCCCAACTCTCTCAGCCTGTCCTCACAGCAGAGCTACTGCAGCTCTCTGAGCATCTTGGTGGCCTCCTCTGGACTGGCTCCAGCACTTCCATGTCCTTCCTGTGCTGGGGACTCCAGAACTGCACACAGGACTCCAGGTGGAGTCTGACAAGATCATCAAGTCCACACCACCACCTCGACAAGCAGGACCCATCCCCTAGGGTAGTTTGCGCAGGAATACATCCAGGTGGGATCCAAGTTTCTCCTCATGTTTAGGTGGAACCTCCTATATTCAGATTTGTGCCCATTACCCATTGCCCTGTGGTTACCTCAGTCTGAGAGTGGTCCTGGCCATCCTGCTGCTTATGCAGTGTAAGGAAAATTCCATCCTAAATGAACTCTGCAGCACCTTTCTGTGCTGGGCAGGGACTTCACCTGGGGCAAGTGTATGATCTACCTCATGGCAGAGCTGTAGTTAACACAAAGAGAAGATAAAAACCCCAGACAACCTTGAAAATGTTAATGAAACACCAACATTAATATGATTGTTTCAGCACTAATAATGGTCCCAGAGCAGTACTTCAGTATCATGCTATTTAACAAAATACCAGTGCTGGGTATTTTGGCTTATTTACAAATCTGCCACCTGGATCTGAATAATAAAAAAAACCCACTCAGTACAATTCCAGTGGAGTAAGAAATAAGGCATGGGTAGAATATTAAATTTCCACAACAAATTCTATGGCATTATTTTTAATTACTTTAGCTTTCGCTCTATGATTTGATTGCACTGCTATCTTCCATTCCAAAAGCCTAAATATGTTTTTTCAGTGTGTTTTACATGTCTCACTTAACTGGGAAATTGGTTAGATCTTGAACTGCAAACCATTATTCTAATCTCAGAATCCCAGCACAGTAAGGGTTGGAACAGACCTCTCAAGATCATCTCGACCAACTCTCTGGCTAAAGCAGGGTTGCCCACAGCAGCTTACCCAGGATCACACTGTCCAGGCAGGTTTGGAATCTCTCCACAGAAGGAGAGTCCACAGCGTCTCTGAACAGCCTGCTCCAACACCCTCACAACAAGGAAGTTTTTCTTCAGTATCTTCAGGTGGAACCTCCTGGGTTCCAGTTTGTGCCCACTGTCCCTTGTCCTGTCACAGGGCATAACTAACAAGAGTCTGGCCTCATCCTCTTGCCTCCCACCCTTTAGCTCTTGCTGAGCATTGATCAGATGCCCTCTCAGACTGCTCCTTTCCAGGCTCAACAGCCCCGAGGTTCTCAACCTTTCCTTCCTACAGAGATGCTCCAGACCACTCAGCATCTTTGTTGGCTCCACTGGACTTTCTTCAGTAGTTCCCTCTCTCTTTCGAACTGGGGAGACCAGAACTGGCCCAGTATTCCAGGATGTTGCTTCACTAGGGCAGAGTAGAGGCAGGGGGGAACCTCTCTTGATTCCCTCATACTCTTCTTAAAGCACCCAAGGACACCATTGGCCTTCTTGGCCACCAGGGCACAACATAACTGGCTCATGGTGAGTTTGTTGTCCACCAGCACTCCTAGGTCCTCCTCCACTGAGCTGTTTTCCAACAGATCAGCCCCTAAACTGTACCACTGCAGGGGATTATTCCTCCCTTTATCCAGATGTTTTGTTATATGTAGCATCTGGTTAACATCTCCACACATTATCTTGCAGTAATTGAAGGTGAAGTGATGCCTATAAAATGTGATGCTTGCTTGGTTGATACCTAGATTAAATTATAATAATCTAAAATGAGACTATTCTAATCTATTAGAGCCACACACAGAGCTGTTAATTTAATTTCATTACCTTATTACTTGTCCATTCAAGTAGCATCTATGGTCCTTTCTAAGGGGTGTGACACTAATCATGTAACTACAGAGAGAAAGGAAATTAGCATTGAGATTTGATGTGGTTTTTCTATTGATCCTTCATTAGACCTTTCCAGGGCTCTGCTGCTAAACCTAGTGGAAAACCCTGGACAGAGGAAATTAGCTGCTCAGGGTCTCAGAAATCAAAATTGCATTTAGGATCTGCAGAGTCTGAGGACATGCTGAGCAAACTTTCCTTGCTCTTACCAGGGCCTAATACATGGCACAGTGTGGTACAAAAAGTGGTAAATTGTTCCTTAATCAATGCTCAGGTGGGTTTTACAGATTCACAAATTGCATTGGGTTGGAAGAGACTCTCAAAGGTCGTTTTGTTTGACCCCACTGCAATCAACAGGGACACCTCCAATTAGATCAGGCTACCCAGGGCCACATCAAGCCTGATCTTGACTGTCTCCAGAGACAGAGCCTCAAACACATCCCTGGGCAGCCTGTTCCAGTATTTCACCACCCTTGTTGTGAAGAACTTCCTTCTAATGTCCCACCTAAATCTCCCCTGCTCCAGTTTCATACCATTGTCCCTTGTCCTATCACTATAGGCCACTCTAAATGGTCCCTCCCCAGGCTTCCTGGAGGTCTCCTTCAGACATTGAAATGCTTTCTCTTCTCCAGGCTGAACAACCCTAGCTGCCTCAGCCTGTCTTCATATCAAAGGTGCTCCAGCCTCTGCTTATTTTTGTGCCCTCCTCTGGACCCCCTCCATCAGCTCCATGTCTTTCTTCTATTGGGGACCCCATAGCTGGATACAATACTCCAACTGAGATCTCACCAGAACAAAGTGCAGAATCAACTCTCTCCATCCGCTGGCCATGTTGCTTTGGTTGCAGCCCAGGATACCATTGGCCCTCTGGCCAGCAAGTGCGCCTGGTTGGCTCAGCTTCTTGTCCACCAATACTCAATGATTTTAATAAAGTGGATATTTAACAATATGAAGTGTGAGCATCCGAGCTGGGAACATCAAATAGTTCTGTGAGAATGACTTTGCCCAGATTTAGTGGCAAACCTTCAGTGATAGTTCTGGAGTTCTAACGCTGTGTAGCTAACAAAATACTGCTGATTCCTGCTGTGGAAGTTTGGCTCTTAAACTTCCGTGGAAATAACACCATTTTAACCTGATTTCCATGTGCTGGGGAGGGTTTTCAGGTGCTCTCCTTACGTGACTTGTTCCCACATCCCTCTTCTATCCACACTGCACAGCACCTGGTGATAGTTTCCTAGATCTATACAATCATTTTAGTTGGAAAAGCCCTCTAAGACCACTGGAGTCCAACCATCAAACCCAGCACCTCCACTGCCACTAAACCATGCCCCAAAGTGCCATATCTGCTATTACTTTCGCTCTATTTTGCTCCGATGTGCACTTTGTCCAGTCTTTGGATTGCATAGTCCCATGTCTGGCTTTTTTCTGTCCTTGGAGCTGGGGTTGTTTTTTTTTCTTTCTCTATCACTCATTACTAGGGAGAAGAAACTATTACCCACTTCTCTCGAACCTCAGGGAGTTGTAGAAGGCCAGAAGGTCTCCCCTTAGCCTCCTTTTCTCCAGGATAAACAACCCCAGTCCCCTCTGTCACTCCCTTCACCAACTTTGTTGCCCTTCTTGACAAAGTTTGTCTGTTGGAAGCACCCCATAGGATGTAAAACACCAGTGCAACATACCAGCAACATCAGTGTAACTCGCACACTACAGGATCTTAGATCTCTTTGTGTTACAAAACCATTTTACTCGACTGTTCAATTAAGAGGAAAAAAAAAATAGGGGGGGAAAAAAGGCATCTAAACTCTGTAATTTACCTACCAAGCAGTCTGCAATATTCCTTCCTGGATTGGGGGCTTCTCTATACTCAGACAAACTAAAAGAAAATAAAGCTGTAATATCCAGCAGAGCATTAATGCTGGATTGCTGCTTTCCACATATTGCTGGAATTTGAACACTCTGCAAGACCTGTAACCAGAAAATTCGGGGCATGTTCTGCCCAAGCAGCAGTCTGCTAATTAAATCTCTGAGCCTTGAAGTAACCTTGGTTGGGGGTTTTGTGGAGGTTTTCACAAGAGGAAAAGAAAAAAAAAAAAAAACCCACGCCTTTAAAACCTTCCTTCATAATCTGAGTGTTGAGAATTTGCTTCAGAGGGCTTTGACACCACAGGAAAAAAATACGCAGTAATATTTGTAATATTAAATTTACTGTGTGCAATATTATTTGTCACTGTCATGGTGATTATCTGCCTTTAATTAGGAAAGAGCAAAGAAATCTATCAGCCCTCAATCAGCTCCATGAGCTGAGGGGGGATGGTAGTAGTGGTTAGCCTCCCCTTTAAACTCTGCCAGCAGAAGTAACATTTTCCTGCCCAGTCTGAGTGAGTCTTCTCCTGACACCTGCCAGCCATCTACCAGCACACAGAAACTCATTAAAATGCAGTTTTGTCAATTTCTGATGCAAATTACCATTAAGTTTCTTCATCAGTTCAAAACAGTAAGTGTGGGCATCTTGTTACTCAAACTCTGGATATGTTCCAATCTTCCAAAGCCAGTGTGGTACTCAGAAGGGCTGTGGGACAATTCAGACTCTCTGCTCCTCCCTAAGACTTTGATGCAACCAAGATGGTGTTTGCATGAGATGGTTGTCCCAAGAACAAGAGGCAGCTTGTATTGCTGGTCCATAATGGAAAATTTGGGTGATTGATTGTAATGTTGAAATTTTCCCAGAGACAGAAGGTATTTTTCTTCCCCTCTGTGCAGCCACAAGACATCATCAAACTGCTTTGGTTAGAAAACGCCTCTAAGATTGTCAAGTCCAACTGTCAACCTAAGACCACTATGGCCATTAAACCATGTCCCCACCTGCCATGTCCACACTTGTTTTGAACACTTCCTGGCGTGGTGACTCCACGACCTCTCTGGGCAGCCTGTTCCAGTGCTTGACCACTCTTGCAGGACAGAATTTTTTCCTGATATCCCATGTGGAGTGACACACTGCAACAGAATCATGGAATGTGTTGGGTTGGAAGGGACCTCTAAAGGACATCTAGTCCAACCTCCCCCACGGTAATCAGGGACATCCCCAACTAGATTAGGTTACTCAGAACCCTAAGCCTGGCCTTAATGCCACTAACTTGCATGGGGAATTAGAAACAGCACTTTGCTTCTTCTTACCTGTAATTTCTGTGCAGTTATTTAGGCACAGGAACCAGTTCTGTTTGGGTTTTGTTGCAATGAATGAGAAGGATACTTAGAGCAGGTGTCTTGCTGCAAGGGTGGCCTGTGGCACCATGCAACATCTTGTCATAGAAGCATCTTCATGATGTTCTGCATTGCAGACATACTCTCTGCTTCCATCTGAACATGAGAAACTTCTTTTCCATGAGGGTGCTAGAGCCCTGGAGCAGGCTGCCCAGAGAGGTTGTGAAGTCTCCTTCTCTCTAGTGATTCCAAACCCATCTGGATGTTGTGATCCTGGGCAGACTGCTGTGGGTGCCCCTGATTTAGCAGGGGATATGGCCTGGATGGTCTCCACAGGGCCTTTCCAACCTTCGCCGTGCTGGATTCTGGGGTTTTGTGGCTTCATACATTCAGAGAGAGACTTGCCATGGTGTTGACTGACTCACCACGAACTCTTTCCTTTTGTTGGGCAAAGCCATGTCAGTGATGATGTCTCTATGTAGAGACAAGCGGAAGCTGCTGGAGATCCTTTCCTAAGATCAAAGCAGGAGTTTGAACAGCTATTTAAAAGAGATGTTATTTCAGAGACTATGGAAGGAAACAGCTTTTGAATTCAATCCAGAAAAGCATTATGGTGTGTGCCTTAAAGCCCTATGTATCTAGCACCCAGCTAAGCATTCACCTAGGATCAAAACCCAAGCTCCTGAAATGCCACTCCTGTGTCCACTTGGATTCAGAGGTAGGCTGAAGTGATGCTGAGATGGGAAGGAAGCACAGGAGCCAGTATGGTTTTAAATATTCAGAGAAATTTCTGGAACAGGATTTGATTTGTTAATTTATTTCAGTAAACATAGCTACAAGGGAAAAATATACCCAAGAGTGTGCACTTCATTTTGACACCACTCCCTATTTCAGGAGAGGCAAGGGATGAATCCAGTGGATGTCCCTTCCAGGGAGTGGTGTGGAATGAGGTAGATGTGGGACCCCTCTCACACTAAACTCTACTTGGCCTTATCTCTGTGCCTGATGAGGACAGAGACCCTCAGACACACTGATGAGGGCTTGAGACCTTACAAACACCATTTTAACCCCCTCTTTGAGAGCCACCTGCCATACGAAGGGGCACTTTGACAACATAGCAATGCTCCAGTGAGGAGTAAGCAGTAGTGTGTGTGTGGTGCATATCCTCATTTGTGTCTGCCCCATGAGGCTGCCAGGCCCAGCTATGGCTGGAAGGCAGAGCTCAGGCATGCCCCTACAAGGTGGGCATCTGCTGAATGTTGTTTTGCAGCTCTACACAACAGAACATGATCACTTCTGAGCCCAGAGTGCTCAGAAGTGCTCTACTCTGGAGAAGGTTGTTGGGGTGGAAGACTTTCTGTAAGATATTTATACCTGAAATGACCCTGGTGTGTTGGACTCAGCACAGGGAGGTTTTGCTGGACCAGGTGTTTCATTGAGGGCTGGTGTAAGCTGAAGCAGCAAAGCCCATTTTATGCCTCTATAAATGGCATGTGGACAAGGCAGATTTGCTGCTGTAGCTTATCATTGCTGGACCCGTCAGCAGACTTCTTCTAGCAGGAACCTAGCTTCAATTTAGACTTTGACCCTCAGCCCACTCTATGCCCAGAAGACTTGTGGAAATCTTGGAATAACTTGCTGAAGGCCTTTTATCCAGCCCTGCTTTTAAGCATTTAATATTTAAATACCTTTTAATCATCCTAATATTCTTATTATCGCCTACACATACTGTTCCCTCGGGTCATTATGAACGTGAGTTGACTGCAGAGAGCCCAGTGGTAAACCACTGTTTCCACCCTCACACTGATCCTGGCTTCATCACCAGTTATGATACTGGTTTCACAAACAAAACCTTGTCTAAAGGTACCCCCAGCAGTGAGGGAGAGAAATGCAAAGCAAGATCCAGCCCCCTTTTCCAGTGGCTGCTAAGGGATGGAATATAATTCATCTCTGTCTGGAGTAGTACAAGGAGTTATGTCACTGTATGGAAAGGCTACTGTATTCCATTAATAAGGAGCATGGAATAAATTTTCTGCAGATGACATTTTTTAATTGAATTGCAATCTAATATCTTGGTAATAGATTACAATAATAAGAATATTAGGAAGATTAAAATATATTTAAAGCCTGAGCCAGCCGAAGTCCTGAGATGCCATGCTGGGTGAAAGGCACAAGATGTATAGGTCATAGAATCACAGAGTGACAGGTTGGAAAGGACCTCAAAGATCATCTGGTCCAACCTTTTTAGGGCATAGTATATTTGAAATGAGATGGCCCAGCACCCTGTCAAGCTGAGTCTGAAAATTGACTGGTGTAGGGAAATCCACTTTGGGACACAATTCCGATGTCTGTTCTCACAGGGAAATATTTGCTCCTGCAGTCCAATTGGAATGTCCCCAGCAGTAACTTGTCCCCATCACCCCTTGTATTTCCCATGGGAAAGGAAGTAAAAAGGGAGTCTCCATCCTCTTGTTAGCCGCCCTTTGTGTTCTGGTCCACAGTAACAAGGTGTCCCCTCAGCCTTCCCTTCTCAATGCTGAACAAACACAACTCTCTCAGCCCTTCTTCATATGGCACATCTTGAGTCCCCCTTCACGTGGCCATTCTCTGGACATGATGTCTCATTGAGATAGACAGGTAATTTGATGGATTTTGGTTCTGCAGTGTCATAAATTTCCTCTCTGATGTGTGCTTGTGGTTTATTTGTTGTCAGTTTTAAATGTTTTATCCCAACAAGAACAGTACTGGGGGCTCCCTTAAGTGCAGGCATAAGCTAGAATCTAGTTTGCATATGTCTGACAGAATATCTGGGTAATGGTTGTGTGGAAAAGCTTTAGTTCCTTCCCCATTTACTCTGGGAGAGGATAGGATAAATTGTATTAGAGCCAAAATCCTCTAGAACAAGTGAGAGGCTTCATTTTTGGTGCTGGTGAACTAATTAAGCTACTTTATAGGCATTTAGGATTGCTGACTCTCCCTGGGTGACTTTCCTAAACCCCATGGAGATGACGTGGGAGAGAAAGTTGACTCCAGTGTGATGTAAATGACTTTTGTTTGGCCTGGAGATTTGATGAATCACTTAAACAGATCCATCTTGCACTTCTCTAGAGCTCATTCAATTCCATCACCCATCAGATTAATTGCTGGCAAATAAAACAGTCACTGTGAAAACTGCAGGTAGGAACCATACCTCACTGGTCCCTAGAACCTGCTTGGTGTTAGTTACCTCTCAGCTTACTTCTTGGTAGCAGAGGGGCAACAACCTGCAAAGCCAAGTACATAGGAAATATATACAGATGAAGTCCTGCATGGACTCTGCTTGGCTTGCATAGGAACAGAACGGTTTGGTTTGGAAGGGACCCTTGAAGGTCCTCTTGGCCAACCCTCCTGCAGTGAGCAAGGATATCTCTGACTAGATCAGGCTGCTCAGACCCTTATCGAACCTGAGCTTGAATGTGCCTGGGGATGGGACCTCCACCACATCTCTGGGCAACCTGTTCCAGGATTTCACCGCTTTCACGGTAGAAAACTTCCTCCTGATGTCCAACCTAAATCTACCCTGCTCCAGTCACAAACCATTGCCCTGACAAAGGGCGTAATTTTAACTCAATCCCTTAAGTAACTTAAGGACAATACACAACACCCTGATGGTTGCACAGGTTGGTGAATCTCAGCTTCTTCCCATCCTCCACCTTCTTTCTTGCCTTTTTCCCCTCTACTCTTTAACCAAACAGACCAAATTCCACTGAGTAATCCTGGAAAAGCAGAAAAACTGTTTATCATTCAGCTTTTCCAGTACCATGAAGTCCAGTCCTTGGGCTGAGAATCATAAAATTCTATCAGTTTGGGTTTGGGTTGGAAGGGGCCTTAAAGATCATCTATTTCCAACCCCCTTAGGGCAGGGACACCTTCCCCATAACCAGGTTTCTCAAGACCTGGCCTTGAATACTTCCAGGTAG